>CM031959.1:37488696-37626196 GCA_018749465.1 Paracanthobrama guichenoti | reverse complement strand
GAATTATTAGTTTATCAAATAGGCGGGGCTTAGTGGCGCAGACCCTTTCTCTAATTGGTCAGTGTACGGTGGTCTAGAAAATAGGCGGGGCTTAGTGGCTCAGACCTTTTCTCTAATTGGTCAGTGTACGGTGGGTCTAAAAATAGTTCGTAGATTTTATGCAGGCCTATATGTTTCATATTTACATTTTATTTGTGTTTTAAAATCTATCCACTATTAACAATCATTGTCATACCTAAAGTGTCAATTATTGTCCAGACAGCTACTGTAATTACCACATATCACCGGTGCTGTGGTCTGTAACCGTTACTTTTCTAAACGAGGCTGAGGATGGACCAATCACAGCCGTTTGTGATTAATACGTTTTAAAAATATATATGTATATATTATTTACACAGATTGATTAGGCAGGTTCCCATTTGTATGCCAGATAGCAGTCGCTTAAAATTAATATTTTAAGAGATTACAAACATTTTTAAAAAATCTCAAGAAAGACAAAAACACATTTAGATTCGGAGGATGAATGGAGGATTCGGACCATGAGCCATCACGCGCCCCCTTGTAGGATATTTGTGCTCAACAACATTTAATAGTATTCGCGTTTGTCGCCCAACAGAAATAGCACACCCCACATCCCTGTCAAATAACTTCCTATTCATGTGCCGGAATCATGGAGGTGAATGTTTCAACTGGATCTCCTGAGAGGTAAAAAGTATTGCTGCAGGACTGAAACGATGGTCATGCTTAATATGTCTTTATCATCATCATCTGCGATATGTCTTTATCATCATTGTTGTCATTAAGGATATGATGTAGCATATGCTTGCAGATCACTGTATTAAGAAATATGAGACCAGAACAGAATGCACTGTACTTATGATGTGCCATAACATTACATTACAGTGGCGTTCCTGGTGATGAGTTTAAAGAGAAGTTTAAGAAAAATCATGACATTACATTCTACAGGTAAGTATTCATTAAGTATTAGTAGTAGTAGTAGTAGTATCACTATATTAATAATAACTAGATGTTATTGTTTAGGAAATACCCTTACGAAAAATAACCACGGTTTTATTGTGGTAAAAGTGTAGTAACCATAGTTTTTTGGCTAATTGATTACCATTTATATAACCACAGTTTTACCACAAATACCATGGTTAGCCTAGCAAAACCATGGTTAATTTGCAGTTACCATGGTTTAACTACAATAACCATGTTTTTTTTGTTTTATTTGTAGTAAAACCATGGTTCATTTTCGTAAGGGTAAATCTCCTTAGTGAAATATATTGAATACGTTTTAATAGTTTGACATTTGATCTCTACAATAGGCGACAGAGAGATAAAGCAGCGTTTCAGTACTTTGCCTCCTTCGAGACTTTAGTGCTCACAGATAGAGGAGCCAGTCTGGATCTGTGTGAGCGGGACTCTCAGGTGGACTGTCGCTGCTGTTTTTCCACATAACTCATTCTTTTACTTACTGTTGTCTAGCTGGGGGTTGTCAAAATATGTTTAGCACAATAGTTTTAATGCATTTACTTAATTTGATATCATTTTTTTATTCTGCTTTCTAAAGACTTGGCCATAATCGTGAGTTAAAGGGATAGTTCACCCAAAAATAAAAAATTCTGTCTTTATTTACCTGTCCTCATGTCGTTCCAAATCTGTAAGACATTCGTTCGTCTTCAGAACACAAGGGAAGATCTTTTTGATGAAATCTGAGAGATTTCTGTTCCTCCACAGACAGATACGCAATTGAAACTTTGACTCTTCAAAAAGTTCATGAAGAGATTGTAAAACTAATCCTTATGAATTGAGCAATTTAACCCACATTTTCTGAAGATACTCGATCGCATTATATGATGAACAGATTTAATTAGTAAATTCACATATAAACATTGATCAGCAAACATAAACAGAAGCTCAACTAAACCTGCTTGACGTGTGAGAACAAACCTCACTGGTTCTTGAGGAAGCTCAAACGTGCTGCATAACATGAGAATGAACCTCATTGGTTCTCGCTGAAGCTCAAACGTGCTGCGTAACACATGAGAATGAACCTCATTGGTTCTCGCTGAAGCTCAAACGTGCTGCGTAACACATGAGAATGAACCTCATTGGTTCTCGCTGAAGCTCAAACGTGCTGCATAACATGAGAATGAACCTCATTGGTTCTCGCTGAAGCTCAAACGTGCTGCGTAACACATGAGAATGAACCTCATTGGTTCTCGCTGAAGCTCAAACGTGCTGCGTAACATGAGAATGAACCTTATTGGTTCTCGTTGAAGCTCAAACGTGCTGCGTAACACGAGAATGAACCTCATTGGTTCTTGCAGAAGCTCAAACGTGCTGCGTAACATGAGAATGAAACTCATTGGTTCTCGCTGAAGCTCAAAGCGTGCTCGCCGCTGAAGCTCAAACGTGTTGCGTAACACATGAGAATGAACCTCATTGGTTCTTGAGGAAGCTCAAACGTGCTGCGTAACACGAGAATGAACCTCATTGGTTCTTGAGGAAGCTCAAACGTGCTGCGTAACACGAGAATGAACCTCATTGGTTCTTGAGGAAGTTCAAACGTGCTGCGTAACATGAGAATGAACCTCATTGGTTCTCGCTGAAGCTCAAACGTGCTACGTAACATGAGAATGAAACTCATTGGTTCTCGCTGAAGCTCAAACGTGCTGCGTAACATGAGAATGAACCTCATTGGTTCTCGTTGAAGCTCAAACGTGCGGCGTAACACATGAGAATGAACCTCATTGGTTCTTGCACGTCAAGCAAACATGCTTGTGCTTCCGTTTACCATATCTGATGTGTGCGTTGATGAATTTTTAAATGGGAATGAAAGGCTAAATTCGATCCGTTTATCATATAAAGTGATAAAGTCTCTTCAGAAAACTTTGACTAAACTGCTCAATTCATATGGATTAGTTTTACGATCTCTTTTTTGAAGCGTCAAAGTAGTTGCGTAGCTGTCAGTGGAGAGACAGAAATCTCTCTGATTTCATCAAAAAGATCCTCTTTTGTGTTTACATTTACATTTTTACCCAACTAACCGTTTAAGACCATATTTTTTTATACAGTAATAAATTAATTAATTTTTTGGAATGGCTCACCAAGGCTGCATTTATTTGATCAAAAATAGGGTAAAAAATAAGCAATATTGTGAAATATTATTACAATTTGAAATAACTGTATTCAATTGTAATATATTGTAAAATGTAATTTATTCCTGTGATCAAAGCTGTATTTTCAGCATCATTACTCCAGTCTTCAGTGTCACATGATCCTTCAGAAATCATTCTCATATGATGATTTGCATTTAATGTGTACTTGCTGAATAAAAAAAAAAAATTTAAGTTGAAATTATGTCCATATTTAGAGTAGTAGGGTGATTTCAAACATGTAAAATATCAAAACCGTTGATTGAAACGATTTGTACATCTTCCAGGATAAGCTGTGTCTTCAAATACGGGTAACCCAAAGTGGAACGGTCAGAGTTGCTATTGATGAGCTTCAGCCGGTGAAACCACGCTACAACATTTCAGACGTTCTGGTTGGAGAGATGAGCTATGAGCCGTAAGCCATCAACTTCACAATTCTCCTCTCAGTTATCTCTCCTAGATCTGCTACTGCTTCACTGTCATTTCTCTGACAGGCTGAGAGTTCAATGGAAGAGAGAGGGCTGTGTATGTCTAACTTGGGGTCTGGGACAGTACCAGCTGCTGGTTTCCTTTTCACCTTTCAAACTAGAGATTTCCTGTGATGGGGAGGAGATTGTCACACTCAACCCAGACAACAAACTCTACTTTGAGACTCTGCAGGATCCAACAAGGTATGAGGAACAATATATTAGCACTGTTGTTTTATACTCCCTTAAAACCTATTTGGTAATAGCTAATGTTGTTTTCCCCCTTTAACACTATTTACATTTCTTCCAGGTCTTCTTCAAATTCATGTCAGGTGAGATAGGCTTTAATGTGAAAATGTATTATCTGTAAATGTATCTTTCTTGTGTGACAAATCATGTTCTTCCATCTCAAAGGGAGATGAAAATCGATGCGGGCTGTGGAAGGAAACTTTCAGACAGTTTGAGGACTTCAAGGCAAATGGTGAACCGCCATAACATACAGAACTCCATTGTTCATTTCATCTACTCTAGTGAAACTTGTATTATTATTAAGGTTGCCTGTGTTACTAATGATGTATACTTAGGGTTAGGGATTTAAACAAACCCTAAAGGCTCATTCACACCAAGACCAATAACTATAATGATGTCTACAAAGTTTTAAATTCAATGAGAATAGCAAAGTCTACACCACAACTATAATGATAATGACACAGATGAACGATATCGCTGGAATCACTTTCAGAACTATTTTTCCCTGCTGATGAACAATAAAAACATTGACAGCCAATCAGAACCCACCTGACTTTAAAGAGCGTGAGCGTTTAAAGAAGCAGAAGAACTGCTGTGCGCTTCTAATGAACAGAATGTTATCGGCCCTTGCTTGGTATCGAGTAGAGGCCATATAGTAATTGTGGTAACACTTTACTTAAAGCCTTTATATAATGCATTATAAAAGTATTTTAATGCATTAATAATGCCTTGTATTGCATCTTATAATTCATTGTATAATAATTGCAACCACAGTTATAATATAATATAATGTTATAAATACACTCACCTAAAGGATTATTAGGAACACCATACTAATACTGTGTTTGACCCCCTTTCGCCTTCAGAACTGCCTTAATTCTACATGGCATTGATTCAACAAGGTGCTGAAAGCATTCTTTAGAAATGTTGGCCCATATTGATAGGATAGCTTCTTGCAGTTGATGGAGATTTGTGGGATGCACATCCAGGGCACGAAGCTCCCGTTGCACCACATCCCAAAGATGCTCTATTGGGTTGAGATCTGGTGACTGTGGGGGCCATTTTAGTGCAGTGAACTCATTGTCATGTTCAAGAAACCTATTTTAAATGATTCAAGCTTTGTGACATGGTGCATTATCCTGCTGGAAGTAGCCATCAGAGAATGGGTACATGGTGGTCATAAAGGGATGGACATGGTCAGAAACAATGCTCAGGTAGGCTGTGGCATTTAAACGATGCCCAATTGGCACTAAGGGGCCTAAAGTGTGCCAAGAAAACATCCCCCACACCATTACACCACCACCACCAGCCTGCACAGTGGTAACAAGGCATGATGGATCCATGTTCTCATTCTGTTTACGCCAAATTCTGACTCTACCATCTGAATATCTCAACAGAAATCGAGACTCATCAGACCAGGCAACATTTTTCCAGTCTTCAACTGTCCAGTTTTGGTGAGCTTGTGCAAATTGTAGCCTCTTTTCCCTATTTGTAGTGGAGATGAGTGGTACCCGGTGGGGTCTTCTGCTGTTGTAGCCCATCCGCCTCAAGGTTGTGCGTGTTGTGGCTTCACAAATGCTTTGCTGCATACCTCGGTTGTAACGAGTGGTTATTTCAGTCAAAGTTGCTCTTCTATCAGCTTGAATCAGTCGGCCCATTCTCCTCTGATCTCTAGCATCAACAAGGCATTTTCGCCCACAGGACTGCCGCATACTGGATGTTTTTCCCTTTTCACACCATTCTTTGTAAACCCTAGAAATGGTTGTGTGTGAAAATCCCAGTAACTGAGCAGATTGTGAAATACTCAGACCAGCCCGTCTAGCACCAACAACCATGCCACGCTCAAAATTGCTTAAATCACCTTTCTTTCCCATTCTGACATTCAGTTTGGAGTTCAGGAGATTGTCTTGACCAGGACCACACCCCTAAATGCATTGAAGCAACTGCCACGTGATTGGTTGATTAGATAATTGCATTAATGAGAAATTGAGCAGGTGTTCCTAATAATCCTTTAGGTGAGTGTATAATATATAATGCATCAAAACATGACACGACAACAAACTTTGGTTAAAATTATTTATGATAAGATATAATCCAGTATAACATGCATTATGAATACCTTTATAAATGCATTATACATAAAGGCTTTACAGAAAGAGTTATCTTAATTGTTATAGTTATCTTTCTTGGTATAAACGGGCCTTAACTGTAATGGTGTGGTCACATTTATCATTGTTTGGCACAATTTTGCAGGAAAAACCCAGTAACTTCAAATAGAATCCATGTGATTGTGAGAGGGCAAAAAAAATACCTACACAAATTTAGCATCTGGTTCAAGTTTTTCATGCGAGTTTGCCACGTTGACTGACAGAAAGCTGCTTTGTTTTAAAGTGACTTCAGTGTGAATTGTGCTTTGTGTCAATGGACCACTTTTGCCCATAGATTTTTTCAAAAATGTTGCCAAAAAGACAGTTCCTTAAGTATTAAACTTTGGTGTGTAACTTGAGAACCAGAATATAATAGAGACTTTGGACTCTTCTTTTGACATGGGCTATACAACCATCCATAACACCCGAGCAACCACATAGTGACACCCTAGCAACCACCCAGGACACCCTAACATCATGCAAGCCAGTTTTACATGAGCAAGCACCACCCACATTCTCTAGTTTATTTTATAACATATCATTGCTGATGTCTTAAATTCAGGTCCTAGTTCGGTAGGTTTGGACTTAAGTCTCCATGGGTTCAACCATACGTATGGTCTTCCTGAACATGCTGATACCCTGGTGTTGAAGGACACAAGGTAGTGCATTATTATTATTATTATTATTATATACCATTTCTCAGAGTTTGCTTTCACAAATTGATGTGGTTGACTCTATCAGCACCTACTGAAGACAAATTAAACAGAATAGACTCTTGCCTAATATGATGTAGCAGTCAAACCCTAACTCTTGTTTTACTTCACAGTGTCTCTGAGGCGTATCGGCTGTACAACTTGGATGTGTTTGGCTATGACATCAATAGCAGGTTGGGACTTTACGGTTCTGTCCCTGTCCTGATAGCTCACAAGCCAGAGAGGACAGCTGGAGTGTTCTGGCTGAACGCGTCTGAGACTCTGGTTGATGTCAAGTACAATTCAGAGCCAAATGAGGTGCAGTTCTATTATTCAATCGACTGTTTGGAAACAATTGCAGTAGTGTTTGATGTCACTAGTGGGCTAGAAATTACACACCAAGTTTAAATGATTTCCAGATAACAGTTGACCTAGTTAAAGTAGCTATATATTTTAAGAACATTTTGCTAACATTCCCATTAATTTATGAAACTTAATGGGAATTAAGTTATTTCTGAAAGCTTTTTTAAAAAAAAAAATTTAAATGTTTTTCTTGGTTAAATGAATGTTAAAGGGGTAGTTCACCCAAAAATTAAAATTCTGATATCATTTACTCACCCTCAAGTTGTTCCAAACCTGTATGTTTGGAACCCCAAATCTTTCTTCTGCTGAACACAAAAGAAGATATATTGAAGAATATGGGTTACCAAACAGTTGATGTGTATATATTATGGAAAACTATGGAAGTCAATGGTGACCATAAACTGTTTGGTTATAGACATTCTTTAAAATATGTTCTTTTGTGTTCAGCAGAAGAAAGAAATTCATACAGGTTTGGAATTTTCATTTTTGGGTGAACTACCCTTTAAGGGAACATTCCATTTTATAGTTTTTTTAGAACATTATTAAAAACCAGAAAACTTTGAACATTACTGAACCTTGCCAGAACATTAGCCAATGTTCTAAGAATGTTCCCTGTTAGCTGGAGAATAGTCTAAATCAATGAAATAGGAGAAATATGCATTTTCAGATGTGCATTGTTTCAGTTGATAATTTTGTTGTCTGAACAGAATGAGGATGAACCACCAGAGAAGAAAGGCAAAATCGCACCTCAGACTAATGTGAGATGGATATCAGAGAGCGGCAAAATTGACTGTTTCATTTTGCTGGGACCTACAGCTGCTCAAGTGTTCTCTCAGTACGCTCAACTCACAGGTATATAGGTATATATATATATATATATATATATATATATATATATATATATATATATATATATATATATATATACATACACACACATGTATTTTTTTGCTCACCAGCCACAGTGGTTAGTGGTTTTCCAAAGTTACTTACCACTCAGCATTTTTACTGGCCACAATTATACCACGGGGAAAAACTGCCAAATCGAATAATAATTTTTAATATTATATCTCATAATTTGGCAGCAGGTATATTATATACCTGCTGCGTTTTCTTTCTCAACTGTTTATGTTCACTTAAAACATAACTGACTGTAAATACTCACTAAGACCGACATTTTGACATTGTTTTGTGTGTATTTGACTGTTTAAGGTCAATAAGCAGCGAAAATAACTTAATTTAGTACTGAGAGGCAGGTTTATATGCGTGCACTTTGGGTTAGAGCACAAAATCTGCAAGAATGAGTAAAACAATACGTGCAATCCTACATCGAAATTCAAACCCTGTAACACCAACAATATTCATCCGGAGCAAAAGAAACGAGTGAGTGAGGGGAGGCGGGGTTGTGTGTCTACTCGCTGTTGGATAGATGAGAGGCGAGCAAGCGCAGTTATCTATTCTGTGAAAAATAAGCATTGGAAGCTTTTCAGATATTTCAGTATCAATATATATATACATTTTTTTAATTTTTGACAACACTACATTGCACTTAGTTTATTATTTCAGATATCTTTCTAAAATGCTACATCTGAAAAATGCTTATTATATATAAAATGAACCCACCAAAGTGGCTAGTAGGTGTGACTGCGTTACACGCCACTGCTGAAATACTGATGTTAATGTCAAGCCCCGTACATATATATATACATATATATATACAAACCCGATTCCGAAAAAGTTGGGACACTGTACAAATTGTGAATAAAAACAGAATGCAATGATGTGGAAGTTTCAAATTTCAATATTTTATTCAGAATACAATATAGATGACATATCAAATGTTTAAACTGAGAAAATGTATCATTTTAAGGGAAAAATAAGTTGATTTTAAATTTCATGGCATCAACACATCTCAAAAAAGTTGGGACAAGGCCATGTTTCCCACTGTGTGGCATCCACTCTTCTTTTTATAACAGTCTGCAAACGTCTGGGGACTGAGGAGACAAGCTGCTCAAGTTTAGGAATAGGAATGTTGTCCCATTCTTGTCTAATACAGGCTTCTAGTTGCTCAACTGTCTTAGGTCTTCTTTGTGGCATCTTCCTCTTTATGATGCGCCAAATGTTTTCTATGGGTGAAAGATCTGGACTGCAGGCTGGAGTTTCAGTACCTGGATCCTTCTTCTATGCAGCCATGATGTTGTAATTGATGCAGTCTGTGGTCTGGCATTGACATGTTGGAAAATATGAAATCCAAAATGAGCCAATATTTGGCATGACATTTCAAAATGTCTCACTTTCAACATTTGATGTGTTATCTATATTCTATTGTGAATAAAATATAAGTTTATGAGATTTGTAAATTATTGCATTCCTGATTTATTCACAATTTGTACAGTGTCCCAACTTTTTTGGAATCGGGTTTGTACATAAACACCTACACACCATACTATAACCAAAATGTACATTTAGGACTTTTGTAGGTTTTTCATTGACATTTGATTTTTTTCAGATGACACCGGAAACCTCACACATTCAAATTACAAATAGCCGCGCCTACTCTTACGTTAAAAAGAAGATGGCTATAAATGTATATAGAAGTTCCTTTAGCATTTCTCTGCCAACAGGCTATCAGGCTCTTCCTCCACTCTTCTCTTTGGGCTATCACCAATGCCGCTGGAACTACGAGGACGAGGCAGATGTGAAAGCTGTGGATGCTGGATTTGATTCCCACAGTATTCCGTATGATGTCATATGGTTGGACATAGAGCACACAAATGGGAAGCGCTACTTCACCTGGGACTCCAAGCTTTTTCCAAACCCAGCAGAACTACAGCGTCACCTCCAGAAGAAGAACAGGAAGGTATAGTAATGGGCTTCTAAAGTTAAAAGGTATCAGGTTGTTTATGCTTATTATTTGCCTCTTTAGTTGGTTGTTATTAGTGATCCGCACATCAAGATTGATCCTGATTGGACACTTTACTGTGAAGCTAAAGAAGGAGGCCATTTTGTGAAGAATAGAGAAGGCACTGTTTATGAAGGAACATGTTGGCCAGGTAAGGTCCAGTATACATCTCAGATTCACAAAACTGTTTATCGTATCATACAAAAACAATTCTCAATAAGACTGTTTTAAATGCAGTCAAAACTGATCAGAAATCCATCTATTGATTCTCTAAACTCTCCATAATTCGTAATTATTGATCACTATTACTAGGCTAATGATTAAAGGAAATAGTTTCCCGAAAATGAAAATCAGTGTTATTAATTTAATATTATTTATATACTTTTCTATTGCAGTATTTAACATTTTGAATTAGCTATTATTATTTTGCATTTTCATATTAATTTTAGTTTAAGCTTTAGTAATTTTAGGTGCTTTTGTCAAATTTATTAGATTTTGGGGTTTTTAATATTTATATTTAGCTTCATTGTCACGTCTGGTTGAAAATCAGGAACGAAGAGGTCTTTTATTTACAAAACTCAAAACTTCACAAAGCACTCTGGATTCTCAGGATCAAAACACATGAATGGAACAACCCATTAAACAAAGATTGACTGAAAACAAGCACAATATATACATAGGGGGGAAAAAATGTTTACATGACAACGAAAACGTTTTTCCTTTGCGTTTTTGAAAAGTTTTGCATACATGCGACAGCGTTGTCAAAAAGATCCTCGCTTACATGGATCTGTGAAACCGAATAAAAGTGCTATATTATGCCAGGCCAGTAGCTGGCGATGTCACTTTGTAAAGAAACACTATGCGCCGTTAGCTTGAACACGTAATACACATGATGTCACCACTTTCACAAATTCATGTTTTTGTAGTTTACACAGAGGCGATAACGGTATCGTTTTTTAAAGGTGCCCTGCCACACGTATTTCATTACTTTTGTAGTAAGTTCTACCACGGACTCTACCATGGATTGTGGAAAAAATGCCTTGGTTACCTTGTTTCAAGCCATTCTAGCGTGGTATAGAAAGCCTGCAGGAAGACTGCAAGCTCGATTTGCGCCAGTTCTCATTGATATTCAATGAGCTAAGCCGCTTGACTGTGATTGGCTAACAGCTAGCCAATGAGAGCCTAGCTATCAGCATCCTTTACCCAGCGCAACAAGTAGAGGAACTTTGTTTACTATCGTCTGGAATTGCTGCAGAAATTGCTTCTTGCAGCCTTTCTCATTTCATCAAGTTTATGTTAAAATAATCTAATATGTGTATTTTATTTCAATTAATGGTTAAACATTTTAATAGTTTTAGTTAACAATAACAACACTGAAAATTCCTTCATCATTTACTCACCCTCATGTCATTTGACTTTTGGCCATTTGTGAAATCCATGTTGGTAATAAAAATATTTGGCTACCATTGATTTCCATTTTATGGACAAAAAAACAACACTTGAATCAGAAAAAATCTGATTTTATGTTCCACAGAGGAAAGAAAATGACATGAGACATGAATGAGCAAATGATGACAATTTTTTTTTATTTTTGGATAAACTATTCCTTTAATAATATACTTATTTACATTTGAGGATCACATGTAGCGCTCACGTTTCAAGAAAATGTCAAAATCTGTTCCATCAGGTGAATCCAGTTATTTGGACTTCAGTAGCTCAAAGACAAGGTCATGGTATGCCAGACAGTTCTCTCTAAGCAAATATGAAGTGAGTCTCAATTTTTGGTCACTATTAAGGTTTTACCTAATTCATCTATTGCTTGCTAAAATTTACAGAGGACTATTTTAAGTGGTTTCTTAGCATATTTTAATCTAAAACCAATTAATTGTCTCTACATTTCTATAAACAACTGCTCTTTATCCACTCTTGCATTAGGGCTCAACAGAATCTTTGTTTGTGTGGAACGACATGAATGAACCTTCTGTCTTTAACGGGCCAGAGCAGACAATGCCAAAAGATGCAATGCACTATGGAGGATGGGAACATAGGGAGCTACACAACGTATATGGCTTCTATCAGGTAAGCTCAGTCAAAACATGCTTGATATAGAGATAGGCTATGGATATATATATATATATTTTTTTTTTCTCCCCTTAACAGCATATGGCTACATTTGAGGGCTTATTAACCCGCTCAGGTGGCACAGAAAGGCCATTTATCCTTTCACGTTCCTTCTTTGCTGGGTCTCAAAGATTAGGTAACTTCAAAATCAGATGACATATGCCCATTGTGTTGATGGAAACAAACAACATGGCCCATAGCAACACTGAACTGTTTATGTCACAGGTGCCATATGGACTGGGGACAATGTTGCTACTTGGGAGTACTTGAAGATTTCAATACCCATGCTGCTGTCATTGAGTTTGACAGGAATACAGTTTTGTGGAGGTTAGACAAATAAGGCCACAGTTTTTATGACATATTCATTTTAATATATCATGTTTTAACCTACAAAGTAAAATTGATTGTAATATCAATGGTAAGTATGTCATACATATAGTATACACTCAGGGTCTAAAAGTAACTTTTTGCCACACCTGCCAATGGCCATGAAACTGTTTTTGCAAAAACAGGCAGTTATGAAGCCAGATTTTTTAGATGCCAGTGAAAATTGACAATTTTCAGGTACAAAAAGTAGTCTTCACTGTATAAATTAAACAGATTGATCTTTATTAAAGTTACAGAGCAGTGAGTGTTTTTTTAACATATAGGTATATTAGGCTGCTGTCACTTTAAGACCAATGCATGGATCCAATATACTGATACATTCTGTACACGTGTTTTCAACTGTTTACATTAATTTAAGACATACTTGATTATGTTTACTAGGATACCAACCAAGACAGGCATTTTTGACATCATTTTGTGTGAATTTGTCAGTTCAAGTGCAAGAAGAGGTAAAAGAGAGCTCAATTTAGTATTACACGGCTTTCTGGGTGCACGCTTCGAATGTTTAAACTCCCCACACATCATGCGAGTAACGAATTGAGTTCCCTTTCGCATCTTCTTGCTCTTGAATATTTAAATCGGCAAGGCTTAAACTTTTGTGACGTTGCAGCACAGGTCCATCAACTGTCCTGAGTGTCATTCATGTTTGTTCATGTTCTCACAATACCGTATTGTTAGAATTCATAAAAATGTTACCGGGCAACTGGCGATTGACAGCGTTTCATATATTTGCCAACATCTTAACTCGCATTTGGTGCTCTGCGAGTGTTCATTTGAGGCCCTGAATATACTACTGTTCAAAAGTTTGGGTATAGTAATTTTTTTTTTTTTTTTGCTAACACTTTAGTTTAGGGTCCAATTCTCATTATTAACTAGTTGCTTATTAGCATGCACATTACTAGGATATTGGCTGTTTATTAGTACTTATAAAGCACATATTAATGCATTATTCCTATCCAATACCTAAACTTAACAACTACCTTACCAACTATTAATAAGCAGTGATTAGGAGTTTATTGAGGCAAAAGTCGTAGTTAATAGTTAGTTAATAGTGAGAATTTGACCTAATCTAAATGAACACTTTTATGTATAAACAATTTTTATTTCAAATAAATGCTCTTCCTTTGAAATGTCTATTCATAAAAGAATCCTGGTATCATGGTTTCCACAGAAATATTAAGCAGCACAACTGTTTTCAACATTGATAATAATAAGAAATGTTACCTGGGCAGCAAATCATCATATCAGAATGATTTCTGAAGGATCATGTGACACTGATGACTTGAGTAATGATGCTGAAAATTCAGCTTTGATCACAGGAATAAATTACATTTGAAAATGTATTACATTTGAAATCAATACAATTTAAATTGTAATAATATTTCACAATATT
This sequence comes from Paracanthobrama guichenoti, assembly GCA_018749465.1. Classification (NCBI taxonomy): domain Eukaryota; kingdom Metazoa; phylum Chordata; class Actinopteri; order Cypriniformes; family Gobionidae; genus Paracanthobrama; species Paracanthobrama guichenoti. The sequence goes on along the minus strand of CM031959.1, from coordinate 37,612,314 downwards.
ACTGTTTTACTGTATATTCAAATTAAAGTACGTAAGAGACTTCTTTAAAAAAAAAAAATCTTACCATCTCCAAACTTTTGAACGATAGTGTTTGTTCATGCTGAACTGGGCGTAAAATGACTATCACTGATTTAATATGGTCACGTATGTGTGTGTAGCCGATGTAGGGGGTTTTGTGCAGGATCCAGATCCTGAGCTTCTGGTCCGCTGGTATCAAGCAGGGGCTCTTCAGCCGTTTTTCAGGGGACACTCTGCTAAAGTCACCAAGCGTCGTGAGCCCTGGCTGTTTGGGGATGAAGTCACCTCTGCAATCCGCTGTGCTGTTCAGGACAGATACTGTCTCCTGCCGTACTGGTACACTCTGTTTCACCAAGCACACACGTCAGCCCTGCCTCCCATCAGGTACTGCATTTTAAACTGTAGCACAACCTTATTTAGTATGGCTTATATGTATGCTGATATTTTTTTTTAAATGTCATCTTATTACGTTAGAAAAGTGAGCTGGTAGTTGCTGCAGGAAAGATGCATGTCATTTTCCAGGGCTGTTCCAACTTCTGTTTCTCTACAGACCTCTTTGGGTAGAGTTTCCCAGCGATACAAGCACGTTTGCTGTGGAGAACCAGTACATGATTGGTAAATATGACTAGATCTGCTGTGTAATACTGCCAATAAAGTCACTATCAGGCCATGTTTACACCTGGTATTAAGATGCGTTTTGGTCGATCGGATCACAAGTGGTTGACACTAAATACAAGTGTAAACGGGGTCTAAAACATGTTGAGCTAGTCCACTTCCAGAGGTAGCCAAAAACGCATTCGACCCGCAGATTGCTTTCGTAGTGTAAACGCACATGTGGTCGAAATCGTTCAAACAGCCACAAAAGACCGTCTACTCTCCACCTACTGACCTAATGCGTAAACATTATGGGAAGTGCGCTAGCAAGACGGGATTTAAACTTTGTCGGAAGTTTTGTTTGAAGACAGAAAACATACCAAGCACAATGTTCACTCACCATTCCTGATTTGTAACACTCACTCGCAGTGTTTGGCGTGGTCTTGCGGCTCTCAGAGCATAAATGAAAGCTAATGCACTGCATATGTTTTTTCCGTCGTCTCCGGACGCGTTCATATGTAAATTGCGCTTTAATATGCGCTTTACATTTATCCGCCCATAGACCCTCCCCTCTAAGAAATCAGGACAGAAGTGTTTGAAAGTGGACAAATGAGATGGAGTAAAACACCAGGTGTAAACTGGAATGTGTCTCTCCCTCGTCTAATTGTTATCCGGTCGACCAAAACGCATCTTAATACCAGGTGTAAACAGGGTCTCAGTGTGGAATATGGAAGAAAAAAATGTGTCATTGACCACATTTTATTAATTTGTTCCCTCGTTTTAGTCAATTTGTTTTAATTTAGTTAAACTGTGATCACAAATAAGGGAACATATTAGTACATAGTGGACAAGATTTAACTAAATGAGGGAATGAATAAATAAATCATGGGAATTAATTCTTAATTCGTGGCCATTTAATCTTTTTTTTCCCCTCGCATGTCGTAAGCAAGAAAACATGACATGCAAGGAAAACCACTTTCCAAAGCATGTATTCCGAAGCTCCATGATGCTGTCCATGTTGTTTCGAACTGAAGAATTCAACACATTTCGAGACGCGATTGCAATGTCCGATTTGCGAGCGATTTCTTTGTGAGCTGATTCCTTTCAGCTAACCTGTTGAAACAATTCACAAATCTCACTGAATGATTCACTCACGAATCGGACAGTTTCAAATGATATAAAACTAGAATTTAAATTTTAGTACATTGAAGTTTATTGTTTTGATAGTGTTAGTGTTAATGTTTGGTTATTTGCAGAATGCAGGTCAATAAATATTCAATATTTTCAACTAATTTTCCTTATTGTAGGATGAATTTATAAAATAAAATTGATCACACTTTTACTTTTAAAACTTACTCTAAGTACATTCAAAATCCAAGTACTTTTCTACTTTTACTCAAAAAAGAATTGAAAAGGAGTGCTTATACTTCATTTTTGTGTACTTCATCCACCACTGGTCACTATATATGAGATATATATGAGAATCTTTTTATAAACATAGCAGTCCAATGTCAGATACCATTCTAACTAATGGACATTTTTCAGGCAGTGCTCTCCTTGTGTGCCCTGTGACAGATTCTGGGGTCACAGAGGTCAGGGTCTTGCTCCCAGGGTCTGATGAGGTAAGCCTAATTCACAAACTAATTGTACTACATACATTGATTGTACTGAAGGTTAAAGTGTGTGCATAAGAGATGTTTTGTGTGTTTGAAAGCTGTGGTACGACACAAACTCGGCAGAGGTACACAAAGGTGCCAGAACTCTGGATCTGCCAGTGACCCTGAACACCGTGAGTGACTCACATTAGATCTCTGATGCAGCGGTCTACTGAATATAGTAGTCTTACAGAGTTATTTATGGTATACCCTCTGTGTTAGGTGCCCGTGTTCCAGCGTAGCGGGACAGTGCTGCCCAGGAGAGCAGGTTGTGGGTCAAGTACAGCAGATTTACAGCAGCATCCAATCACTCTCACTGTGGCCCTGGACACTAAGGTGACCACATGACAATTAAACAAAAAGTACTGGGTGGTAACATAGGGCAGGTCAGGGATGGAATCAGATGCTGATACCATAATATATACTGTATGTATCACAAATGTTTCCTCAAACAATATTCAGCAAGAAGCAACAGTTTTCAACATTGATACTAACAAGAAATGTTACCTGAGCACCAAATCAGCATATCAGAATGACTGGAGTAATGATGCTGAAAATTCAGCTTTGCATTACAGGGATAAATTACACTTTAAAATATATCGTTAGCTTAGTTGCTTGTAGTTATGGATAATTTACTGTTATTACTCTAGTATTACTCTAGTAAGTACATGTAAAATGTAATAAGGACATATTAAAGCAAAGTGTGTACCAAATCTGTGCTTATATCGCCCACTCCTAAGACTTAATATTACTGTGGTAGTTTGATATGGTACTCTAAAGCAATGTTTCCCAAAGCATTTGTGAATGCAATGTGCGCTAGGTTCTCTTTATTTACATTCACATCATTTTCAGCTTTTCTTGGACTGAACTTGACAGCATTGTACCAGTATTCCACCAAAATAAAAGCTTGAGGATTTGAAACATTGTAAGCTTGAGAGATTGAATTTTGAAAGTGAAGAATTTAAAGCGCTCCTATTATGCTTTTTCGGATATTACTTTTCATGCAGTGTAATATAGCTGTTTGTGAATGTAAAATGTCTGCAAAGTGTTAAAAATCAAAATCAAATCTCAACTCATTTACTGTTACATATGTAACAATGTATCAGATTTGCATAATGCCTGTCTATGTTCCTCATTGACAGCCAGCGAACAACGTCCACTTTGACCCTAAAACACTGTAGTTTTAGCTGAGGCTGGAAGAGTTTGGTTCATGTTGTCGATATGCCGAGAAGACGCTGTTTTCAGTGCTGTGAATGCACTTTGCTGGAATTCATACGGGAAAAACCGACGCCATTGTTACTGTTTGTGTCACTGTTTATCAAGCACTGAGGACGATCCAGAGCTGAAATTCAGATATGGTAAAAGGCGTTTCGTTTCCAACATGTGCCGTAAGCGGTCGACCAATCACATCAGACTGGGCCGTTTGACCAATCAGAGCAGAGCAGGCTCTCAGAAAGTAGGGGGTTAGAGAACCTGAATCTTTGAACAAACAGTTTTTCAGACTCTTTGAGAAATGAGGTGATGTGCAATGTATATTATGAGAAAATTCAAATGTTTTTTGACCTTTGCATGTAGACCTATTGTAGGAGACATCTGAAGCAAAATTAAGAAAAATAGCATAGTAGGGGCACTTTAAGACATTGTTACACTTGTCGTTTAAAATAGAATTATTGTTATAATTATTATCAAATATTAATTGTTTACTTTGCAGTACAATTGTGATTTAAAACACTAATATATTCTGTCTTCATTTTTTTATTATTAGAGTTTTTCAACTAATAATAATAATTAGTATTATTTCTTTTAAATGTTTTAAAAATAAAAACAATAAAAAATGTGACCATTAGCCATCATCAAAGAACTGTGAATATGTAAATGCGTTGTTAATTTATTAAAATATTAACTTAAAATCTCAGAGGGTACTTCAAGTAAATATTTTCAGTTTAAGAGGCTCGGCTGACAAAAAAGTTTGGGAACCCCTGCTTTAAAGTATTTCAAATTATACATGTCCAGAAAATGTAGTATTGCAAATTAACATGTCCAAAGAAACAAAGATGTACATTGGTTGTTTTTGTTAGTGCCTCATAGTCAAATCTTTGAGGAGCCCAACATTAAACAAAAGTTTATCACAGACACACACACATGTTGGGTTTTCATGTTTTATGGGGAGATTCTATTGATTTTTATACTGTACAAACTGTATATTCTACCCCCTTACACTAACCCTACCCATCATAATAAACTTTCTGCACTTTTACATTTTCAAAAAACATCACTTAGTATGATTTATATGCCGTTTTCCTCATGGAGACCAAAAATGTTCTCACAAAGACAAGGATTTTGGATATTGCCATCTTTGTGGGGACCTTTTGTCCCCATAACATGGGGTTTACCAGGACACACACACACACACACACACACACACACACACACACACACACATAAACATAATTATAGATTGCACTGATTTGGATTATATGTTTTGCATTACAGGGCAATGCTGATGGATTTCTTTATCTGGATGACGGCCACTCTTTTAGTTACAGAGACCAGATGCAGTTCTGCCGGCGCCGCTTTAGCATGCGAGCTGGCAGGCTTGTTAGCAGGTAATGGCTCAACATCACTTTTCATTTTCCTTTATTTTTTAGGCATGGTACTATTTAGTTTGATCTTTTGGTACTGTTTACAAGAAATTGGAAATTTAGAACAGGTTCTATACCATTGTGTGTGTGTTCAGAAAGCTCAATACGCCGTTCTCCTTGTGCCATGTGTTTTCAGCTGTGCTGAACAGAAAGGCACGTTTATCTCCGGTGACAAAGTGGAATCAGTGGTCATTCTTGGTCTGAATAGTTTGAAAAGAAAGCCCAAGCTCAAGTCAGGTGTGTAGACGGCAAAAGTTTTCTTTTGTGGTAACTATTAGTAGAATACTTCATATATAAATAATGTGGCGTTAAATATAAACCAGAGAGGTATAATATAAACCTTCTGTTTCTCTCTTTAAGGTGCGGCGAAGACACCAGTCAGTTTTGAATTCGACATAAAACGAGGTGTACTAACTTTAACAGGCTTGGGCCTAGAAATACACAAAGACTGGGAAATAATAACATAGTGGATGGTATTTTTCAGATTACCAGGATTTTGCACTATTTTATTTAGTTTTTACACTTTTAATTTAGTCATTTTTCAGATACTGTTGCATGCCTTAAAAAGAGTCACAGCAGCTTATATTTGCAATAAAATTGGTTAATTAAATTAGCAGTTTAATAATGCAGTTTAAGATTCCCTCCATAATGATTGTCTACCTCAAGAAATGATATGATTTTAGAGGTTGGGTTGTTTTAACATGAATTACTAGCTTTTTCTTTTGCCACACTTACATAATACTGTAGATTTAACATGATGGAGGTGAAATTTGTTTTCAAAAGACAGAAATGGCAAAAACATCTTAATTTCTAAATAAAGAATTCTCAAAGAGCAAAGCAATTTTGGTTTTTCATGATCCATGTACAGTACTATTCAAAAGGTTGTGGTCAGTAAGGTCATTTTATTTATAAATGAATTTACAAATTAATATTTGTATTCAGTAGGGATCCATTTAATTGATCAAATGTGACAGTAAAGACATTTATAATGTTACAAAATATTGATATTTCTCATAAATTTCTATTCATCAAAGAATCCTGATCAAATGTATCATGATTTCCACCAAAGAATTTGCTGATGATAAAAGAAATGTTTCAGCCCATTAGAATGATCTCTGAAGGATCATGTGACACTGAAGACTGGAGTAATGGTGCTGAAAATACAAATTAAAATAGAAAAGTTATTTGAAATTGTCATATGTCACAATATGATTGGTGAGCATAATAGACTTCGTTCAAAAATATATTTTTAAAAATCTTACCGACCCCAAAGTTTTGAATGCTATTGTATGATACAACTGAACATTCAACCATTTTGGTTACAGATGGTTGATAATTATCCACAAAAATGAGGCATTGATAAAATGACATAATATAGAGAGTTTTGTTAAGTTAGGTCAAGCCTACTGTCGTTATGCTGAGAGTGCTTAATGCTGAACTCTATTGAGAACAGGTTTAAAGGCTGTGAATGCCTTCTGCTGAGGCAGGCCATCTCACTGGCCTCTCTTTGCAGGGCCGCTTCCCTTTGTGTCACCCTACAATGGCGGCACGAGAGCGCAACTGTCCCCCAATACTCATTGTTCATCAGCCAATGGGAGCAGTCCAAAGAGAAGACTGTAGCGTTTTGTGTATGTATGTGTATGTATGCAGTTTGAATGGCTCTAGGTTTCAGTCACATGGTCAAGGAATAGATAAAAGAAGATTGTAACTGTTGCTCTGGCTCTTTTTACTTGGCGCCTCTGGGGCCTTCTCTTTGGCTTCTTCTTGCTCTCTTCTCTCTTTGTCTCTCTCTCCTCTCTCTCTCTCTCTCTCTCTCAGGTAATATTCATGCTGGGCTGTGTGCTTGTGTGTATGTGTCTGTGCACGTAAAAGGAGTGTGTTCACGCGTTGTTTTTTTCTTCTAACCCTGGTTTCTACTCCCTGACCGCATGAAAGGTGCGTCATTTAGCAGGAGAGCCAATCAAACGTCAGCTGTTTGAATTTATGCCAGGGATTTTTGGCTTGCAAGACTTAAGTTGTGGTGGCAAAAGCCAGTGTTTTCAATCCCTAAAAAAACACTGTCCTAGTGAGACAAGATGCCCTATACGCCGTCTGGTTTCTTTTGCGACCGGTTAATCCGGGAGAGAGAGAGAAAGGATGGTGAAGGCTCCCTGAGCAAACCCCTCCGTTTTAGTGGCCAGGACTACAATGCCCTCAAGCAGGAGTATCTCCAGAAAAAGACCCTTTTTGAGGATGAAACCTTCCCTGCCACTGTGGACTCTCTTGGCTACAAAGAGCTGGGCCACAAGTCTAACAAAGTCAAGAACATCATCTGGAAGCGTCCCAAGGTAGGAGGCCGAGGGCCTGTGTGGGCTCAAGTGGACTGGGACTAACATTGTGGGTGGGTGGGATGGATGGAACAATGCAACTAATTGGACTTCCTTAAAAATAGATTTATTTTCTCATAGATACACATATTCATGGGATATTATAATGCTCAGATGACAAAACTGGTCAAGAACTGCCTCCGATGGAGCAAGAAACTAAAAGATATGATTGCAGAGGGAATGTTGGAAAAACTGGTCACTGTTCTTCATGTGTATAGCTATTGAGCAAATCCTGATTGTCCATGAAAAAATGAGTTAATTGACCTTTTTTGACAAGATGGCCCAACAGCAAGGGTGTTTTCACACTATATGGGGTCAGTTGTCATAGCAATTTATTAAATTAATTAAATGTACAAATTAACAAACATTTCAACTCATTTCTATACCAAGTATTCCCAAACATTTTTGTCAGCTGAACCTGTTCAATATAAAATATTTACCTTAAGTACACCCTAAAATTATTAGTTAATAATTTATTTAACAACACATGATGTTGGTTAATGGTCACATGAGGTAAACAAATATCAAAAACAAATTTCCTCTTTTTAAAAAAGTTTTTTATTTTGATAGTTTTTTCTTTTACATTTTTATGATTTAATTATTAGCTTTTCTTCAACTCATGAACCCCATGTATAAATACCCATGTCATGATAATACTACGAAAAGCCTGTTTTATTTTAAAAATGAAATGCATTATTGTGAGATGGTTTAAAATGAGAAATGGTCACACTGATATAAAATAAAGTCACATTGTGAGATATAACGTCGAAATTACGAGAACTAGTAACATTGTGATAGATGAAGTCGCAATTGCAAGGAATAAAGTCACATTGTTAAATATACAGTTGCAATTGTGAGAAATATTCACACTGAGATATAGTCACAGTTGTGAAAACTAAAGTCACATTGTGAGATATAAAGTCATACTGTGAGATAAAGTTGCGATTGCGAGAAATAGTGTCACGCGAGATATAAAGTCGGCATTACTTGAAATAGGCACATTTTAATATAAAAATAAAGAAATAAGTTAATTTGTGAGATATAAAATCGCAATTGTAAAAAATTGTGTTGTCACACTGAGATATAAAGTCATAGTTGGGAAAACTAGAGTCACATTATGAGATATAAAGTCGCAATTACTTGAAATTGTCACATAATATAACATATAAAAAAGTATATGTAATGTAAATATATGTAATATAAAAAAGTAGATTTTTGAGATATAAAATCGCAATAAAGTTACTAAAAAATCAAGATATAAAGTCGCAATTGTAAAAAATAGTCACAGATATAAAGTCACAGTTGTGAAAACTAAAGTCATATTGTGAGATATTAAGTTGCAATTGTGAGAAATGAAATCACATTGTGAGTTATAAAGTCGGAATTACTTGAAATAGTCACATTGTAATATAAAAATAAAGAAATAAGTTAATTTGTGAGATATAAAATTGCAAAAAACAGTTAAATAGAGATATAAAGCCACAATTATGAGAAATAAAGTCACTCTGAGATATAAAGCCACAATTATGAGAAATAAAGTCGCACTGAGATATAAAGCCACAATTATGAGAAATAAAGTCACTCTGAGATATAAAGCCACAATTATGAGAAATAAAGTCACTCAGATATAAAGCCACAATTATGAGAAATAAGGTCGCACTGAGATATAAAGCCACAATTATGAGAAATAAAGTCGCACTGAGATATAAAACCACAATTATGAGAAATAAAGTCACACTGAGATATGAAGCCACAATTATGAGAAATAAAGTCACTCTGAGATATAAAGCCACAATTATGAGAAATAAAGTCACTCTGAGATATAAAGCCACAATTATGAGAAATAAGGTCGCACTGAGATATAAAGCCACAATTATGAAAAATAAAGTCACTCTGAGATATAAAGCCACAATTATGAGAAATAAAGTCACACTGAGATATAAAGCCACAATTATGAGAAATAAAGTCACTCTGAGATATAAAGCCACAATTATGAGAAATAAAGTCACTCTGAGATATAAAGCCACAATTATGAGAAATAAAGTCACACTGAGATATAAAGCCACAATTATGAGAAATAAAGTCACTCTGAGATATAAAGCCACAATTATGAGAAATAAGGTCGCACTGAGATATAAAGCCACAATTATGAAAAATAAAGTCACTCTGAGATATAAAGCCACAATTATGAGAAATAAAGTCACACTGAGATATAAAGCCACAATTATGAGAAATAAAGTCACACTGAGATATAAATCCACAATTATGAGAAATAAAGTCACTCTGAGATATAAAGCCACAATTATGAGAAATAAAGTCACTCTGAGATATAAAGCCACAATTATTTGAAATAAAGTCGCACTGAGATATAAAGACACAATTATGAGAAATAAAGTCGCACTGAGATATAAAGCCACAATTATGAAAAATAAAGTCACTCTGAGATATAAATCCACAATTATGAAAAATAAAGTCACTCTGAGATATAAAGCCACAATTATGAAAAATAAAGTGGCACTGAGATATAAAGCCACAATTATTTGAAATAAAAAGTCGCACTGAGATATAAAGACACAATTATGAGAAATAAAGTCACACTGAGATATAAAGCCACAATTATGAGAAATAAAGTCACTCTGAGATATAAAGCCACAATTATGAAAAATAAAGTCACTCTGAGATATAAAGCCACAATTATGAGAAATAAAGTCACACTGAGATATAAAGCCACAATTATGAGAAATAAAGTCGCACTGAGATATAAAGCCACAATTATGAGAAATAAAGTCACACTGAGATATAAATCCACAATTATGAGAAATAAAGTCGCAATTGTAAAGAAAAAAATAGTCAAAATATTAGATATAAAGCAAGTGTTTCTTTGTTAGTTTCAGCCCGATGCAGTTTTCATTGTCATGTCCTACACCACGTTGTTTAAATAACAAATGCATTTTCGCCCTTCTGCATTTTTCGCTGGTCTGAAAACGAGGTGTGTTGGAGCGTTGCTATTTTGAGGAACTGAAGATGACTGCGCCACTGACCAACAAAAGCCTGGTCTAAAGTCAATAGCACAGTATTTTTTGTGTTATTTAAAATGCGTGTTAGTAATATGCATATATAGGCGGGTGCAAAGCACGCGTACACTCTGCTTATTACACACACAGGGATGGGCAGCAGCACACAAACATTTTTAAATATTAAAAATAAAAGGATTCCTCTCTGGAGAAGCGTTCAGTTTTTCCACTCGCAAATTCCGCCTTGTAAATAGCGAATCTACCATGGTGCAAGCGCAACTGGCTTTTAAAGGGAATGGGAGATGAGACTGTGATTGGTTTAATGCTCGTTAAGCCCAAAACACCCATGACTCATTAAGAGACTAGGGACAACCCTTTTAGACCATGCCCTGGGCGCTCCGACCATTTTTCCGTCATTAAAATAGCAAAAGTAGATTAGGACTATGCGCTCAGATCGTTAAAACAGGGCCCTTAGTCACCGTTGTGAAAACTAAAGTCACATTGTAATATATAAAGATGCAGTTTCAAGATATAATCACAATGTGATAAATATAAAGTCGTAAATATGTGAAATAGTCACATTGTAATATAAAAAGCCACAAATGGGAAAAGATAAAGTAAATTTGTGAGATATAAAATCACCATTGCAAGAAGCAAGGTTAAAATGTGATATATATGCAATTTTGAGAAATAAAGTCACATAGTAAGATACAATGTAATGTTGCAAAAGCAAGAAATACAGTCACATTGTGAGATATAAAGTCACAAAATATATAAAGTTGCAACTGTGAAATATGAAGTCACAAAAAATTGCAGTTATGATCACAATTACACAAGTAATTCATTTCACAAAAGAAATACACTGTTACCTCATTATTATTATCACTCTGAGGTGGAAACAGGCTTCCATAGTTCTAGCTTTCTGACAACTAGTCTCTCCATCCATCTATTCATCCATTCATCATATCAGTCTTTGTATCTCTCAAACTACTGTATGTTTAAAATCAGACACTTTGATGTTTTTGTTCTGCAGGAGATATGTGAAAACCCACAGTTCATTGTCGGAGGTGCTAGCAGGACAGATATCTGCCAGGGAGACCTGGGTAAGATTAACACTTTAACACATGAACACAGTAATATACAGACCCTGATCTTTGGAGAGTGTGTTTAGGGTCGAATCGCAGCTTCATGGCAACAAGTCCCTCTCTCTGGCCCCCATATACAGGCCCACGGTGCAGCAGAGACCCCTCCATATTGTGTTTACTCTGTTGGAAGGGAATCCAACTAGCAGCGCTTCCTATTGTTGTGACCCCATGTGGGCAATAAAAGAGCCCAAAGACACAAAGGTTGCTAATACATAGAGTAGATTACCAACCTGGCATGTTCCCCTGGACAATCCAAAAATGCTGAGTTCAGTAGTGTAGGCCCATTTTACTGCAAATAGGTCTATATGTACAGTATATAAAATATGTGGAAATTCTTTTTGGGTTTATTTTAGGAGACTGCTGGTTGCTTGCTGCCATTGCATGTCTGACTCTAAACGACAAGCTGCTATATCGTGTTATACCTCAAGAGCAGAGCTTCTCTGAAGGCTATGCCGGAATTTTCCATTTCCAGGTCAGTGTCTTTTGGGCAAAATAGCTTTTGAATTCATATCTTCGTTACGCCTGATGTTTCATGTCTGTTTTCCTTCCCAGTTCTGGCGTTATGGTGACTGGGTGGATGTTGTTGTTGATGACCGCATTCCCACCTTCAACAACCAGCTGGTGTTCACCAAGTCAGCTGAAAGGAATGAATTCTGGAGTGCTCTTCTGGAAAAAGCTTATGCTAAGTAAGTATCAAGTGTCAAGTATCAAGTATCAAGACACGATTAACCGGTAGAAATTTGTCAACCGGTAGAGATTTTGGACTATCGTCTCTATCGTGGTTACGCTGACGTGACGTTGCTGTGCTGCGCGGTCACGAAAGCTTATCGTTTGTATGTGTTTTTAAGCATTGCGCTTTAAAAACAGATTATTTCAAACCATTTAAGCGCAATACGCAGCGAAAGAGAACTCAGTATATGCGTATCCAATGAAACTATAGTAACTGAACTACAGCAGGAATTCACAATATCATTTGTGTACACAGTGCCTGCTCTCACAATGTCATTTTTTGTATTCCTGCTCAGGCTTCATGGTTCCTATGAGGCTCTTAAGGGTGGAAACACTGCAGAGGGAATGGAGGACTTCACCGGTGGAGTGACTGAATTCTATGAGATGAAGGAGGCGCCTAAAGAGCTGTATAAGATCATGAAGAAAGCTCTGGCGAGAGGATCCCTCATGGGCTGCTCCATTGATGTGAGTCAAGCAGAAGGAAGACCTACAATTGAATTTTCTGCTGTTCATTTTAGAGGACTTTGGCATTTTCAGCTTTCTTTAGTGTGTAATGTTGCTGTTTGGGCATGCAAAGGCACTCCTAAAGGAGTTATTCTCTATATCAGTAAGCACTGTTTCTGAACTCACTTCCAGGAACAAACACATTATAGTATCCCTCATTTAAATAATTCCCACCCAAGGCTTGCCCAAAAAAAGGGGTGAGGGCTGGTTGAGGACTAGTGTTTTTGAAACTCACAGTTATGGCAAGGGTCGTGACATTTCCGAATCACGCCGGAAGCAGTTGACCAATCACAACACACTGGTCCAGCCGACCAATCAGAGCACACTGCACTTTTCCAGAAGGAGGGTCTTCACAGAGACAGAAACTAAACAGAGCGTTACTGACGGACTGGGAAGAGAGGAGCTGCAACAATGTCAAATATAATGTGAAAATAATGCATTTTATAACATTCAAGCATATTCAGGTAGATCCCAAAAACAAAATCAAGACTTTGTAAAAGGGCCTTTTTAAAACGGTAAATATTAGTAAATGGTAGTAAATATTTTTTATAAAAACAATGATAACTTTTGTACCAAATTCTAGTATCCTACCATAAAGCAATTAAATTTTGACCCACAGTCCCTGGTTCCAGCCCGCTTTGAAACTCGTACCACAACAGGTCTCGTGAAGGGTCATGCCTACTCTGTTACCGCTGTAGAGGAGGTAAACATTCTATTATTTTGTACTTTTATGATTTTTTTCTAACTTAACTCTGATAGCCTCTGATGATATGTGTGATATTTTGTGTGTGCAGTGTAAACAGTCCCAGCTGAAGGAGTCTAAAGTGCGTCTGGTGCGTCTGCGTAACCCCTGGGGTCAGATAGAATGGAACGGACCTTGGAGTGATAAGTGAGGATCTTCTTATTCCTGAATTTAAACTGGTTTAACCCTATAAAGCCTTTGATATTATATTTGATATACACATGCTTTCTGTCACCTGATTGATATTTTATACTTTTATAGCAATTAAAAGGCCTTTTAGTATCGTTCTAAAAACGTCCACCTTCAGGTCATGACACACGTTTGTTTTTGCTGTGAAATTTTTATGAGCACTTACTTGGCTGATGTAACATGTGTACTTGATTTTTCATATATAATTTTTTAGAAAAATCATGTTAAAATGTAAGTATCAAATATGATACATCAGACTTTTGAGGAACGTTTATATGTATATCACTCAATCATTCTTCTATTGCATTGCATTATATGTTTTGCCTCCACTATAAAAACTACAGAGCTTTGATCATAAAACTAAGCATTAAAATACATCTTACTAAGACATCGGGAGATATAGGACCCCATTTTAACGATCTGAGCGCATGGTCTGAAGTGCATGGCGCAGGTGCACTTGTGGCATGTCCAAATCCACTTTTGCTAGATTAACATCAGAAAAAACGGTCGGTACGCCAGGAGCATGGTCCAAAAGTGTTGTCCCTAGTCTCTTAATGAGTCACGGGTGTGTTTTGGGGTGTAACGTGCAATAAACCAATTAGAGTCTCATCTCCCATTCCCTTTAAAAGCCAGTTGCGCTTGCAAACGGAAAACCTGAAGGCTTCTCCAACGCTTCTTTATCCTTAACCACTCCCCTCCAGCCGTTAGTCTGCTATGAGCGTGAGATGGAGAGGAGGAGCGCTGAAGTGAAACCCTGCCCTCTATTCAATATTCCCTTTCACTTGGAAATACGTCACAGCACTGAAGAAAACTCACTTGCTACTTCCGGTTCACTGGGACTTTAAATAACAAAAAAAAAAATACTGCAGTTTTTGTTGGTCAGTGGCGCAGTCGTTTTCAGTTGCCTCAAAATAGCAACGCGCCAACAATGCGCCTGAACACACCTGGTTTTCAGACCAGCACACCCATGGGCAAACAGATGGGCACAAAAAATTTGCTATTTAAGCAATGTGGCGCTGGATGTGAAAATGATAACTGCATCAGGCTGAAACTAGCATAAAACACTTGTTTCGCGCCTGGCATCACATTGTGCCGGGTATATGGTAGGGCCCATAGAGTTGTGTGTGTGTGCATTTTATGTAAATAGTCAGCTATACTGTTATAAAGATCTCATTGATTTACAAGCTATCAGAATTGTATCTGACTTTTAACCCATATAATTATCAGCAACTGCACCAAATTGCATATTTTTTCAGTTTGCATACTGAATCAAACTGAAGTGGGGTTTCTTCCTCCTCGAGTGTCAGCTCCTTATTCTCACTATATCATACTATATGAGCCATAAAAGCCTAATGTATCAAATATGATACTTAAAATGCTTCTTTTTTTTTTTTCTGCAGTTCAAAAGAGTGGGAAACCATCTCTAAAGCGGAAAAAGAGAAACTCCAGCATCAGAATGCTGAAGATGGAGAATTCTGGTGAGTTGAAAAAAACAAGCAAACACATTCTGATAATGAATTTTGAGACCGATATAGACAGTGTTGTAGATGATAGAGACCAGAAGAGGCTCCAAAGTTCATGTCTGACAAAACCAAGACCATGAAAATGAGTCCATATCCTTATTCACAAAGATAATAATTCACATTAATTGTCGTTAACCCATAGGATGTCATTTGAGGATTTTAAGAAAAATTACACTAAAATAGAGATTTGCAACCTGACCCCTGATGCTCTGGAGGATGATAAGCTGCACAAATGGACAGTGTCTGTTAATGAGGGGCACTGGATTAGAGGCTGCTCTGCTGGAGGATGCAGGAATTATCCAGGTGGGTGTGATTTTAATAAACTGAAAGAAAAATCAGGGTCCCCATGGGTCCTTAAACTCTTTTGATCAAGTTTCAGGTCATAAAAAGTCAAATTAAATATTTTAAAGGTCTTAAATTTGGGGACTAATCATGATATGACTTAATGTTCAATTCAAATTTAATGAAATAAGCGTTGCATGTTTCAACGTCAGAACGTGCCACTGTTTTGCGCTCTACAGGCTCGCATGCTTTCATCTACTGTTGATGAATTATGATCATGTTTACTTTATGGTATTTATATCATACCTTTTGGCTAGGACATTTTTGATGGCCTTTTCTTTTCATATTACCTCCGTATAATGTAATACATGTTAATTATTTTATAAAACTTTTCATCCAAATTTGTATCTCTAAAAGTTTTTATTTAATTTTAATTCTTTAATTTTAAAATACAAAAAAAAAAAAAAATGTGGTCACACTTTAGTTTAGGGTCCAATTGTCACTATTAACTAAGAATTTTGCCTCAATAAACTCCTAATCACTGCTTATTAATAGTTAGTAAGGTAGATATAAGTTTAGGTATTGGGTAGGATTAAAGGTGTACTATGTAACTTTTCCGTCCGCTAGAGGTCTCCTATTCAAAACAAAGGCATAGTTTGATGACGCCAAGTTTGAGCGCAGAATCTTGGGACATGTGGTCTTCACATCACAGCTGGTGGAAAAGACTCGGGATAGGACTCATGTTCATGCAGAAATCATGTTCATGGATGCGATTATTAACGCTACTGTAGTATGAAGCAGAGCAGGGCCGAGAGCTGTGGGAGCTGAACGAGGTAATAAGATGAACGCAACACTCCTCACGAGCAGTGGGACTTTTATTATGCCACAGTCGCTGGCGCTATTTCCGCTTTTCCAGTCATGAGTATGAGGGTAACGCAGCTCTGTTTATCATATTAGATACATCTGAGTGTGTTAAATGATGTTATGACGTTACTCTGTGCGTTCGCTCAGTGGCTGCTATGACACTTGTTGCACATTGCAGTGAGAGTAAAGAGTTTCTGTAAAATAAACAGGAAACCGAGGGTAACGCAGATATGACGCAGTTGACAGGCGACTGCCTCACACGTCCCGGTTCATTGGTTAAAATAGCAATGTTCTCACGATTTACAAATAGTTGGAAACATTTGGGATATTGCAAGTACTCAACTGAACAAAATATATAACACTGGCCTAGTGGTTTTTGGATATTTTACTGAAAAACTGTTACATAGTGCTCCTTTAAGGGATGTAGAATATGGTCATGCAGAATAAGGCATTAATATGTGCTTTATAAGTACTAATAAACAGCCAATATCCTAGTAATATACTAATAAGCAACTAGTTAATAGTCAGAATTGGACACAAAACTAAAGTGTTTCCAAAAGGTACCGTATATACCTGGATATAAGACTAGGTTTGTGTCCTAAAAATAGGCTGAAAAATGGGGGGTCGTCTTATATTCGCGATACAGACAAAATCACGGGGGGAAAGTGAGAAAGCAGGGGGAAACAGTAGAGGGCGCCAACACAATAAGCTACATAATTAGTGACAGTGTTATGAATTAAATAAACTGTAAATTGCTGCCATGGAGAAGTCAAGAGATCATTTTGAGAAAAGAGCTTCAAAAGTTGGTCAAATAAACCAACACCGTCGAAACAGTTATGACACCAACTTTAAACTTATGGCCGTGAATGAGGCAGAATCATCTAATAATTGCAAAGCTGACAAAAAATTTGGAGTCACAGAATGCAGTGTTCGGAGGTGGCGAGCACCTTTTTTCCCCAAAAATAAGTCTGGAAAATGGGGGGTGTCGTCTTATATTCAGGGTCGTCTTATATTCGGGTATATACGGTAATTAACATTTTGATTATGATATTAATTTTTCATTTAATTTGTATAGTAGCGTTCATACATACAATGCATCTGGCAAGTGCGTCACAGGTCAAAATATAAAAAACAAAAAGATGTCTTACTGATGAATTTGTGTGGTCTCCTATAGACACATTCTGGACAAATCCACAATACCGCCTGCGTCTCCTGGAGGAAGATGATGACCCGGAGGATGATGAAGTAGCTTGCACTTTTGTTGTTGCTCTAATGCAGAAAAACAGACGTAGAGAACGCAAATTGGGTGCAAATCTCTTCACTATTGGATTTTCCATCTATGAGGTGTCAATGCTAATATTTAACCTTCAGAGAGATATTCATGTACAACCTCACTGAAAAGCATTATAAAAAAGCATGCAAATAGTGGTAAAGATCAGGTTGATGGTGCATCCAACACTCTTTTAACTGTTTCTATTTGCCCATAGGTGCCAAAGGAGGTATGAAAATGTGAAGATCCAATGTTTGGACCCAAGGATCGTGTATATCATGCTGTTTATGCAGTTCCCTTTTGCTCTTTTAGAACTAGTGTTGTTTTATAGATAGAATATAAACTCCTTTGTTGCTGCTGTTGTGTTTCTCTGTCTGTCAGATGCATGGAAACAAGCAGCACATGCAGAAGGAGTTCTTCATGTCGAACTCCTCTAAGGCCCGTTCCAGGGCGTACATTAACCTGAGAGAGGTGACCCAGCGTTTCCGTCTGAGTCCGGGGGAGTATGTCATCATCCCCTCCACCTACGAGCCCCACCAGGAAGGCGAGTTCATCCTCCGCGTCTTCTCTGAAAAGAGAAATACCTCTGAGTGAGTGAGAGCAGAAGGGATGAGAGGGCTGGGGGTTTTTTATTGTACAATGATGTTTGAGTACATTTTTCCTCACAAAGCAAAACTATTTTTCTTCTTAATCAGTATTTTTGTCTTGATTTACAGAAAATATATTGAAACATCTGGATAAATGTACCCACTGTCAAATAAATTAAATTAAATAAATAATATTTTTTTAAATAATACATTTAATTAAAAGAAAATGAAATATACAGTACTGTGCAAAAGTCTTAGGCGCGTTGGTATTTTCACATGAAAAATGTTTTTAAGCCAGTTATTTCTATCTTTTACTGTAGTGTGTCAGTAGGAAATATCAGTTTACATTTCCAAACATTCATTTTGCAAATAATGGTAATAATCCAGTGAGATTTTTTATTTTTTTTTATTTTTAAATCCAGAAGAACTGAGGCAACGTCTCCCAGACACCTGAGGAACCCTTCCTGCAGAACTACAGGACTGTGCACGTGACAGAATGCTTTAAAGTGAGAATGCTGTCAAAAATAATAACAAATAGCTTTTATTTATGAATTAATTTCTATGAACTAAATCAAATGGATATTTGGGGTGAGCACCCTTTGCTTTTGTCACCTCATCTATTCCGACACCTGTTCCTGTAGTTCTGCAGGAAGGTTTCCTCAAGTGTCTGGGAGACGTTGCCACAGTTCTTCTGGATTTAGTCCATCTCAGTTTTTTCTGTTTCTTCATGTGATCACAGACTCGATGAAGATGAGATCAGATCTGCATGTGGAGCATAGAGACTATTGTCAGACTCTTTATGCATACAAAAATCTCACTGGATTATTAAAATTAATGGCAATTCATTTATAAATGTAAACTGATATTTCCTACTGACACACTACAGCAAAAGATCACACGCATGACACGTTTTAGAAATGCATTTTGCATTTTTTAAATTTCACTGCCCTGCATTTCGCATTAAGAACAAAAACTAATTTAGTGTGAATGGCCCCTAAGGAAATTACTTTTGCATTATGAGGAAAAATGTACGGAGCTCTGCACATGACATGGGGGGAAAATAGATTGTTGTTATTTTTTTTTGCCTTTATTATGATAGGATAGGATAGTATAGAGTGGACAGGAAGTGAGGTGGGAGAGAAAGAGGGGGATGGGATCGGGAAAGGTCCGTGAGCCGGGACTTAAACTCAGGTCACACAAAGCACAACGGGGCTATATGTCGACGTGCTGCCCACGAAGCTATTGGTGCAGACCATTCCCTTCTTTTAATTTAGTTAAAGGCAAGTTAAAAAACAAAACTGCATACATTTTCAAGAAGAACATTGTTTTGGTTGTACTTCGGCTCTGCGTTACTGTGCGGATGAATATGGTTCTTTCTCCAATCAAAGAGAATGATTATCCTACTACTGCTCATGAAACATTCACTATAAAGCTTAAGAGATGTAACCAGTTTAGATGGAAAGGATCTCAAGCTGACCAGCTGAAGACTGTAGCTTTACCCATTAATAGACACGATACTTCATTGAAAATAAATTCTAGCACAGCGCCACAACCACCATAATGAAACGACCCTTCACAACAGATAATGCTTTACAATCAACTGCGACATTTGACAATTTATCTGTTCAATAAAATACCTTACTCACCTGGTATAGTAATAAAAACGCCATCTCCACGTCACTTTCAAATCCCTCAGTTTTCGCCATCTCCCAAAAGCCAAGCCAATGTTGATTCTTTTATTACGAGCTCTGTCGCGTTCTTTTCCCCAGGAGACTCTCCTCTGTTCTGTGTTTTTTTAAAACGGGTGATTCGCCGGTAGCATGAGATTTAGCTGCTCACTTCATCCTTTCTCGCTCGTGACAAATAACCTATGCCACTCCCACACCGTACATGTGTCAAAGTAGTTCTCTATTTATGGATATGACGAGGCACGCACGGGTGAGTCACATGTACACAGTTTCCCACAAAAACCATCCCGACAAGTCTAAAACATAAACACTTATAATAGGCTAATCATAGTGAATAAAAACACGTTTTAGAAGTAGGATTGATGAGCTGTACTGAAAAAAGTTACATAGTGTACCTTTCAATTATTGCACTGATTAATTTAGTTAACAAATTTTGGGAATGAATTAGTACCACGTTATCTATGTTTTTCTGCATGTCATTTGTGGGGCTCCGTAAAAAATGAACTCTGTAACACTGATCTGACATCCTAACTTTTCTGGTGTTTGCCTTTTGTAATTGTTTGTAAATTACTGTTACGTTAAATCGTGGGTCATAGGTGAAGAACTTCTGAAACATCTGGCTTGAAAAGCAGTTGTTACAGAAGTTAATACTCACGTCAGTGGGTGCAAAAGGGCGCTTTAAATCCTCACCGAAAAATATATTTTATATGCAAAAACTTTGGTATTGTAGTAACATGGTCATGGTTATATTAACAGAAGAATACCAAGGTCATTTCATAGTAGTTCACTTTACAGAAGGGATGGGAATCAATTGGGGGAAAAGGGGTGGAGAAAACCACAAGGACAAAAATTTTAATAACAATTTGATTTGTAGAACTGGAAGAAATCGGCCCCAGTTCGAGGCTGTAATGGAATCTTTTTTAGGACAAGCAACAGCACAATTTGGGACCCTCCGGTAAACAGTTCCTTTCAGTTCTGACCCAATCCTTGATGCACAATTAAACTTCAGCTACAAGGAAGACACGGATACACAAAGGACTGCTGAAGGTCTCCAAGGAATACTGATGATGCCGCAGGTTCAAGCCCTGATGACAAGGATTCACAGTATTTCAATAAGGATCATGTCAAAAATGATTTCCAGTTTCTTGCTGTGGCCTAAATGTAAATTAATCACTGGCCCTGTGATAATCACTGTAACCAATAATCAAACTTTCGCCTTTTTTTAAAACATGCAGAGAATTAATTTTAACATTTGTAATTAATAATAGTTTAAGGCAATCATACTTTAAAGATGATTTAAACATGGTAAGTATGAGTAAGTCCTAATCAGTTATCACAGAAAAACAGGCGCATATGTTTATATGGCTGATGTATCCAGAAAAAAAAGTGCTCATTTGGCTATTTATCAAAAGTGACCCAAAAGACAGGAAAGACATACTAAAGAATAATCTCAAATACAAAAAAACACAGGCTCCCCGAAAGCTCTTTGATGTCCCGTGCTGTTTACTATGGTGACCAGTGTTTGTTGGTTTCTTCTCAGGGAGATAGAGAACAGGATTGAAGCCGATCATCCAGTGGTAAGTACTTGAGTTCAGCTAAGACCTTCCCTTATTCCAAATAGTACCAAACCGCTAACCATAAGTACTGAACTCGACTGCAAGACAGGTATACAACTTATAATGAAAAATTGATAAAATCCCATAGACAGAAATAGAAGGTGAGACTTGACATCTAGAGACAAGACGTTCTTAAGAAGAAAGTTCTTAACTGATATTTTCTTATTTTCTCAATTATGAATAAAGTTAAGAATATTTTGAATTCCCAAATACAATCTTAAGAACATTCTTAACTTTTTGTTTTTAAATATTAAAGGTACGGTAAGTGATTTCTGAGAAATAATGTCGGACCGAGCAGCACAACACACTATAGCCAATCAGCAGTAGGGGGCGTGTCCACTCATGAAGGGGGAGGAGAGAGAGTGAGCAAGAGGGAGATTTGAAGAAAGACTGTAGAAAGAGAGATGGCTGAGAGACATTACAAAAGAGAAAAACTCAGAGGAATATCACTAGAAAAAGAAGGGAAGAGCTTTAGAACCCACATTAATATTAGAAAAGCTTTCCAGCGCTGGAGAGACCTAAGGCCTGAAAACGGACTGCGATGTTGCATTGTTTCTGCTCCATACGTGAGTAACATTGGTTTTGATATGTTTTACAGTAACATTATTTTGCTTCACTTTAGCTATGATAAAGAGACTTCCAATCTTACTTTGCGTGTTTGTTCATTTTGGGGGCGGAGCATTGAAGGGAGGGGTGTGTTGTTTGGGTTGATTTCAAATGTCAACAGTGTTTCTCAGAAAACACTTACTGCACCTTTAAGCAATGCAACATAACATTAGCTACATATAAAACATATACTCTTAAGACTACTCTTAAGTGACACCATTGATCATGATTATGCATTACGTGACATTTTTGCTGAAATCGAAATTCAATAACAATTCTACAAAATGAGTCTTCGGCAAGAACTGCCGTATGAGACAACTCCAAAACTTGTCATTTTCTTCTTAAATTATTCAAATATTTCAGAACTTATGAATTTGTTCAAGAATTGCACATAGGATCATTCTTATGATTTTTTCCCTTCTAATTCATCTTCTTAGAATAAATTTCTTAACTTCTTTTTTTGAAAGAAGTTTTGTGGATCTGGCCTCAGAATATCATAGCGACTCGGGATGGACTCTTTCCACTTGGGCCAGAAAAGCAACCACCTAGCAATTCTCTAACAGTAACCCAGAACAGGGTTAGTTTATAACTATAAAGTAGCATTAAAAACCACTAAGAACTACTTTGCAACCTGTTGGCTAGGGGATTACACACATTACATGCAAGCATTTTTCTTAAAACAATGTAGCTTATAATAAATCTTTTAAAGGTTTCAGTTCATTCTCTTATTTTGAAGGGCAAAAGCAGGCCAAGGAATATCAGCAATAATTAAGGTTGAGAATTAAGGCCTGTTCACACCAAGGACGCTAACTATAACGATAAAGATTTAAAATTCTAAATGTAAAAGAATAGTAGAGTCCACACCACAATGTGTCAATTATAATGAGAAATTTCAGAGCGTTTTTTTTTTTTTTCAGCTGATGAATGATAAAAACATTGACAGCCAATCAGAATCCACCAAACTGTAGCGTGTGCTTATAATAAACAAAACTATATCATCCATTGGTTTGGATGATAATATACACTCACCTAAAGGATTATTAGGAACACCTGTTCAATTTCTCATTAATGCAATTATCTAATCAACCAATCACATGGCAGGTGCTTCAATGCATTTAGGGGTGTGGTCCTGGTCAAGACAATCTCCTGAACTCCAAACTGAATGTCAGAATGGGAAAGAAAGGTGATTTAAGCAATTTTGAGCGTGGCATGGTTGTTGGTGCCAGACGGGCCGGTCTGAGTATTTCACAATCTGCTCAGTTACTGGGATTTTCACGCACAACCATTTCTAGGGTTTACAAAGAATGGTGTGAAAAGGGAAAAACATCCAGTATGCGGCAGTCCTGTCGGCGAAAATGCTAGAGGTCAGAGGAGAATGGGCCGACTGATTCAAGCTGATAGAAGAGCAACTTTGACTGAAATAACCACTCGTTACAACCGAGGTATGCAGCAAAGCATTTGTGAAGCCACAACATGCACAACCTTGAGGCGGATGGGCTACAACAGCAGAAGACCCCACCGGGCACCACTCATCTCCACTACAAATAGGAAAAAGAGGCTACAATTTGCACGAGCTCACCAAAATTGGACAGTTGAAGACTGGAAAAATTTTGCCTGGTCTGATGAGTCTCGATTTCTGGTGAGACATTCAGATGGTAGAGTCAGAATTTGGCGTAAACAGAATGAGAACATGGATCCATCATGCCTTGTTACCACTGTTCAGGCTGGTGGTGGTGGTGTAATGGTGTGGGGGATGTTTTCTTGGCACACTTTAGGCCCCTTAGTGCCAATTGGGCATCGTTTAAATGCCACGGCCTACCTGAGCATTGTTTCTGACCATGTCCATCCCTTTATGACCACCATGTACCCATTCTCTGATGGCTACTTCCAGCAGGATAATGCACCATGTCACAAAGCTCGAATCATTTCAAATTGGTTTCTTGAACATGACAATGAGTTAACTGTACTAAAATGGCCCCCACAGTCACCAGATCTCAACCCAATAGAGCATCTTTGGGATGTGGTGGAACGGGAGCTTCGTGCCCTGGATGTGCATCCCACAAATCTCCATCAACTCCAAGATGCTATCCTATCAATATGGGCCAACATTTCTAAAGAATGCTTTCAGCACCTTGTTGAATCAATGCCACGTAGAATTAAGGCAGTTCTGAAGGTGAAAGGGGGTCAAACACAGTATTAGTATGGTGTTCCTAATAATCCTTTAGGTGAGTGTAGTTCTGTCATGACAACTCTCGGGAGATTGGCATGGTAATGGATATGGCAATGTTAAAGTGTTGTATTAGTTCACTTTAAAAGGAAAATTAGACACTTTCTGCGTAAAGTTGAATACGGAATGCGGTCTGGCAGAAGCTAGATATGTTACTTTTATGTTGGAACAACAACCAATCAGCTGTGCTGTGTAGATGATGTGATCGCTACAAATGAGCTATGAGACCTATCAGCTTGCACCATCTAGAGTTTCATGCCAGAACTACAGTGCCTTGGGAAAGTATTCAGCCCCCTTGAACTTTGCGACCTTTTACCACATTTCAGGCTTCAAACATAAAGATATAAAACTGTAATTTTTTGTGAAGAATCAACAACAAGTGGGACAGAGCAATCAGACTCCTGAACTCAGTCACTTAACATCACGTGACTTCACGTCAGGATAAACATCGATACACTGACATTGCACTGCACTTTCTGTTCTCGTTGTTACTGTGTAACAACCTGTCATAAACCTGTTTGCACATTATACTCTTTATACATTTGTTAACCACATATTTATAAGTCTACAGTTTACTCACTGCAAAGTCTACTTCAATTATTTTATTCCACTTTATCCTTATTTGTTACCTTTTTTTTTCTCTTGACTTGATTATTTATAATTCTACAGATATAGACATATATATATATATAGATAGTACTTTTTTTTATATCCTATTTCTATTATAATTTCCTCCTTGAGTTTTTAACTGTGAATTTGCACTGTCCATGGAGCGGACCTGTTTACATTTCACTGCCGGTTGTATATTCTGTATATAACTGTGTATGTGACAAATAAAACTCTTGAATCTTGAATCTTGAATCTTGGACACAATCATGAAGTGGAATGAAATTTATTGGATATTTCAAACTTTTTTAACAAATCAAAAACTGAAAAATTGGGCGTGCAAAATTATTCGGCCCCCTTAAGTTAATACTTTGTAGTGCCACCTTTTGCTGCGATTACAGCTGTAAGTCGCTTGGGGTATGTTTCTATCAGTTTTGCACAATTTTGCCCATTCCTCCTTGCAGAACAGCTCGAGCTCAGTGAGGTTGGATGGAGAACGTTTGTGAACAGCAGTTTTCAGTTCTTTCCACAGATTCTCGATTGGATTCAGGTCTGGACTTTGACTTGGCCATTCTAACACCTGGATATGTTTATTTTTGAACTATTCCATTGTAGATTTTGCTTTATGTTTTGGATCATTGTCTTGTTGGAAGACAAATCTCCATCCCAGTCTCAGGTCTTTTGCACACTCCATCAGGTTTTCTTCCAGAATGGTCCTGTATTTGGCTCCATCCATCTTCCCATCAATTTTAACCATCTTCCCTGTCCCTGCTGAAGAAAAGCAGGCCCAAATCATGATGCTGCCACCACCATGTTTGACAGTGGGGATGGTGTGTTCAGGGTGATGAGCTGTGTTGCTTTTACGCCAAACATAACGTTTTGCATTGTTGCCAAAAAGTTTGATTTTGGTTTCATCTGACCAGAGCACCTTCTTCCACATGTTTGGTGTGTCTCCCAGGTGGCTTGTGGCAAACTTTAAACGACACTTTTTATGGATATCTTTAAGAAATGTCTTTCTTCTTGCCACTCTTCCATAAAGGCCAGATTTGTGCAGTATACGACTGATTGTTGTCCTATGGACAGAGTCTCCCACCTCAGCTGTAGATCTCTGCAGTTCATCCAGAGTGATCATGGGCCTCTTGGCTGCATCTCTGATCAGTCTTCTCCTTGTATGAAAGTTTAGAGGGACGGCCAGGTCTTGGTAGATTTGCAGTGGTCTGATACTCCTTCCATTTCAATATTATCGCTTGCACAGTGCTCCTTGGGATGTTTAAAGCTTGGGAAATCTTTTTGTATCCAAATCCGGCTTTAAACTTCTCCACAACAGTATCTCGGACCTGCCTGGTGTGTTCCTTGTTCTTCATGATGCTCTCTGCGCTTTAAACGGACCTCTGAGACTATCCCAGTGCAGGTGCATTTATACGGAGACTTGATTACACACAGGTGGATTCTATTTATCATCATTAGTCATTTAGGTCAACATTGGATCATTCAGAGATCCTCACTGAACTTCTGGAGAGAGTTTGCTGCACTGAAAGTAAAGGGGCCGAATAATTTTGCACACCCAATTTTTCAGTTTTTGATTTGTTAAAAAAGTTTGAAATAATAGCCAATAAATTTCATTCCACTTCATGATTGTGTCCCACTTGTTGTTGATTCTTCACAAAAAATTACAGTTTTATATCTTTATGTTTGAAGCCTGAAATGTGGCAAAAGGTCGCAAAGTTCAAGGGGGCCGAATACTTTCGCAAGGCACTGTAGGTAATTATCTGTATAGCTATCATTCTTTGGTGTGAACGGGCAATTAGAGGCATAGAATCCTTTTTTTTTTATCTAGAAGTGATCAGATTCTTTATCTTCTCACACTATGAAAATGAGAGAATAAATTCATTTCTGATGTGTAATTTACAACTACCATGTCTGATCAGCCGGCTCCAGCTTCAACTGGGGAAGAGAGCGAGGAGGACCAGCAGTTCCTGTCCATTTTCCAGCAGATCGCGGGGGACGTGAGTACTGGGGAGCCACTGAGCGCTGGGGGGAGTGTGAGTATGGTGGTGGGGTGGGACCGGTAATTGGCCATGCCAGTGGTAACAATGGTAACAACAATATCATAACTGTTTTACTTTGCCGTAATAAACACCACTGGCTTTCTGTTTATTCTTGTATCTTGCAGCAAATGGAGATCTCAGCCAATGAACTCAAAGATGTCTTGAACAAGGTGGTGTCTAAATGTACGTATCTTTGTATGATTGTTTCTCGGTTATGTTTTTTTTCTTCATACTGTCTCCAAGAAATGATCTGCTATTTACAGACAAGGACATACATACTGAGGGCTTCAGTCGAGAGAGCTGTAGAAGCATGATCGCCCTCATGGATGTATCCTTTGTATCAAGATTGCATGGCTGTTTTGAAGGTGCTATCAAGCAATTATGTTAGCATAATGTTGGTTAGGAATTTATATTCTTACCAATTTAATTGACATCAATTTAGGCATAATCACAAGTTTTGTTGTTAAAATTACATTAGATTTCATTTTAAAGCAGAGGTGGTAGTGTAGAATATTGCAACCAAATTTTCTTAATCCTTATCACACAGATGGATGGAACAAGAAGACTTAACCTACAAGAGTTTAGACACTTGTGGAACAAAATCAAACAGTGGCAGGTTTGTCCTCATTTTTTCCCCATATACACACTCACCGGCCACTTTATTAGATACACCTGTTCAACTGCTTGTTAACGCAAATATCTAATCAGCAGCAACTCAATGCATTTTGGCATGTAGACATGCTCAAGACAATCTGCTGAAGTTCAAACTGAGCATCAGAATGGGGAATAAAGATGATTTAAGTGACTTTGAACGTGACATGGTTGTTGGCACCAGACTCTATGGGTTATAGAGAATGGTCTGAAAAAGAGAAAATATTCAGCTAGCGGCAGTTCTGTGGGCGAAAATGCCAGAGGTCAGAGGAGAATGGCCAGACTGGTTCAGCTGATCGAAAGGCAACAGTAACTCAAATAAGCACTCGTCACAACGGAGGTCTGCAGAAGAGCATCTCTGAACACACAACATGTCCAACCTTGAAGCAGACGAGCTACAGCAGCAGAAGACACACCAGTGACACTCCTGTCAGCTAAAAACAGCCAACTGAGGCTACAATTCACACAAGCTACCATTCAAAATTTGGTGTAAACAACATGAAAGCATGGATCCATCCTGCCTTGTATCAATGGTTCAATCTGCTGGTGGTATAATGGTGTGTTATATATTTTCTTGGCACACTTTGGGCCCCTTAGTACCAACTGAGCATCGTTTAAACACCACACTTCTGAACATGACAATGAGTTCACTGTACTAAAATGGCCCCCACAGTCACCAGATCTCAATCCAATAGAGCATCTTTGGGATGTGGTGGAATGGGAGATTCGCCTCATGGATGTGCAGCCGACAAATCTGCAGCAACTGTGTGATGCTCTCATGTCAATATGGACCGAAATCTCAGAGGAATGTTTCCAGCACCTTAATGAATCTACACCACTAGCAAGGTGTACCTAATAAAGTGGCCGGTGTGTGTATAAAAAAGATTGCTATAAACATTGACTTTCTGAATTTTGTCTGCAGGGAATCTTTAAGCGCTATGACTTTGATCATACTGGCTCTATCAGCAGCTATGAGATGAGAAACGCCATCAATGATGCAGGTTAGAAGGTTTTCATGCATTTCTACTGTAAGTGGATCTGTTCTCATGTTGAAGAACATTTGACTAGACAAATACTAATGGACTTGTCAATGTACAGTCATGTGTCTTGTTTGTCACTCAGGTTTCCGTCTGAATAACCAGCTGTATGACATCGTCACCATGCGCTATGCCAATGATAACATGGACGTCGACTTCGACAGTTTTGTCAGCTGTCTTGTGCGACTGGAGGGGATGTTCAGTAAGTTGTTGAACTAACTGCAAACACGCATCTTTTTCACTGGCAACAAATAATAGTATACAGTGTCTTTATCAGGAAGTGGTGCCATTTAAGCAGGTCAATTTTTATTTGTTAAACATTATCTTGCATTATTTTGCATGTACAAAATATTAAGTTTGTCATAGTAAGTTTGGAATTATATACAAGAATTACATACCTTGTAATAAATCATGCAACAGCAAAAACATTTCTCTTTTAAAGCGTTTTGTCAACCCTGTTATATTCAAAATGTCAGTACAGAATTATAAATTACAGCCTTAGCAAACAAATATCATTGCAACATTTCTTGCAGTCAATATTCTTGTGGGTTGTGCCAAGAACTATATTTCTTTTCTGTAAAAAATTGCTGACTGATAACTAAATATTTCCCCTCATAACAGAGTTGAACTATTGAACTTGATAAGGCCAATTTAAGTGTGAACAATGAAATAATACAAAAGACTATTAAATATGATGTCAGAAAGACACTGCTTTTACAGAGCCACACATATCAATACTGTTATATATATCCCACGATTTCATTTGTGGCCACATTTTTATTAATTAGTTAATTAATTTTATTAATTTAGTTCAGTAGTCACCATGCTGTACTAATTCATTCCCTTGTTTTAATTTAGTTCAATTGTGGCCACGATATAGCTAAAACGAGGGAATGGATTAGTGTTACGCAGTCATGATTGAACTAAAACAATGGAACAAATCTGAGCATAACAGGGTTGAACACAATGTGCGAGGACAAAGACAATTTCCGCATTTTCAGAAAATGATTCAAATGAAACTTCTTTAAACGTTTAAAATGATCAAAATACGATGCCTAAGTTCCTGTCAAAACGAGGGAATGGATTGGCACAGTGCAGTCATGATTGAACTAAATCAATAGAGTGAATCTGAGCATAACAGGGTTGAACAGAATGTGCGAGGACAAAGAACATTTTCGCATTTTTCATAAAGTATTTCAAATTAAACTTCTTTAAAAACTAAAAGTTATCAAAATTAGATGACTAAGTTCAATATCCAGTAGGGGTGTAACGGTACACAAAACTGACGGTTCGGTTTTGAAGTCACGGTTCGGTACAGCAGTTTTACAAAATTGCTTTTTATTTATTTTTATTCAACAGGGGAGCCTTTACTTACACATTGCTATAATATTAAAGGTTAACAACAGAGCCCAAACTATTAGCCTAAATTCAGTTGCTATTTATTTTTAGATATAATAATCGACACTCATAAGCTTCACATAAGGCAGTTTTGTATTAACTTCAAAATCGAATTATATATTTTTTTTCCAATTCGTTGTTGAAATATAATCATTTTATACACAGTGGCTGTCATTTTCATGACAGATTTATTTAAACATACATTAAATCAGCAAGACATCACTAACAGGTTCAGTAGAATATAATGAATATATAGGCTTATATAGTGCATATATTTAGTGAAAGAGTTCGTTTCTCTAGTGAACTAACAGCTGTGGACTGGACACTGAATGACTTCTGAGGTAAATGTGTTGCTACAAGCGGTTTTATTGAATTTCCGCAGTTGAAGCAGAGATTGAGTGATTACACGACATATGATGCATTTCAGTAAGTTGTAATGTATCCTCAACATACCTTAAGAGATATTAATTCATGTTTATTCTTTAGGAAGAGATGGTCGCGTTCACTCGCATAACGCGCCATATAGAGTGATCAGTCACGTCACATTAAAGAGCGTCAAAACAGCATTTATCCTTTGATAAAATGGACTGAATACTTAATATGTTCCTGTAGGAACTCGGATTGAAGTGCGTTCCGTGCTTAAAACAAGCCTACTGTTACCTGTTAAAGATTGTATTCAGAACCGTTCGGTACACACGTGCACCGAAACGGTCCGGTACGAATACGTGTACAGTTACACCCCTAATATCCAGTCAAAACATCAGTAAGTCATGGGGAACACGCATGCTCAAAATAAATAATTGGTTTGAGTAGAGTAAACTTAAACAAATTAGTTCAATCAAATTAACTTTTATGAGTATATAGAACTTTCTTTTTCTTTTGAGTTCACAAAACTGACATATTTTAAGTAATCTGAATTGTTTCCTTGTTTTGTGTTTTATGAACTTAAATTTAACTGAAACTGGGCTGGAATTTCCATTTCCCAGCGTGCTTTGCCATGACACTCAAAAGGAAGAGTAAATGCTAAAAGTTGTTTAATATTATTGATTGTGTACCAGATTAATGGGAGATTTAGTAGAGTTTAATGTTTAGCTATACTATTTTAGAAGAGTTGGATTTTTTGGGGGGTTAACATCACTGAACATTCTTCAATTGCTATGCTACGCTAATGCTGTCAAAGCATTGTGTTACCAATTAGCATTTACTGAGTTAGCTATCTAAGTTTCCACTACTAAAAATAATTAAGTTGTATAACATGATAATTTTAAGCAAAATGTATGAGTTAGCTTACTCAAATATTTCAAGTTAAAAGCAATTAAAATGCATGAGTACAACTTTTTTGTTGATGTAACTGATTGCCTCAGAGTTTTTCCCACTTATTCAGGTTTACAGTGTATGCTAATAATCATGCAACATGCATGTGTACTGTCTGAAGTGAACCTGTTCTCTCTGTAGGAGCATTCCAGGCCTTTGATCAATGTGGAGATGGCACCATCAGACTTAATGTACTGGAGGTGAGTGGACACCAATCACTGATCATAAGATATAATTGAATGTCCAAGTCCTTAGTTTCAAATGTGGAAAGTCTTCCTTTTAAAGCTGTAGGTTAGCTGATGTTAAACTGCCATTTCAATTTCTCCAGTGGCTCCAGCTAACCATGTATGCCTAGACCAGCTACGGATCCAGGCGAGCCCGGACTCGGCAAGGACCAGAACTACCAGCTCTTACCTCAACACTCAATGTGCCAGACTACTGTTACCTCTTTCTCTGTACCTCAGCCCACATTGAACACCAGCTCGAGAAACTTTACACGATTACTCCTCCTTTATATTTCAATTTTATAAGTGATGGTATGATGGGTGAAACGAGTAATAGTGTTATAGACCAATGTCACTTTTTTTAGTCAGATTGCGGAGGAAGCGTTTTAGGGGCATTGTGCACAAGCGAATTTTGAGGCAC
Source organism: Paracanthobrama guichenoti (assembly GCA_018749465.1). Taxonomy (NCBI): domain Eukaryota; kingdom Metazoa; phylum Chordata; class Actinopteri; order Cypriniformes; family Gobionidae; genus Paracanthobrama; species Paracanthobrama guichenoti. The sequence goes on along the minus strand of CM031959.1, from coordinate 37,580,354 downwards.
GTCATTGTGTAATTTTTAGCATGGTTTCTGGTTTTCTGTCGTAATTCATTCCTCAGAGTCAAAATGCTTTTCACATGAACATTCAGTTCGTCTACACTGGTGCTACAGACAGCATTTCTCTTTTACCTCAACCAGCCTCAAAAGACGCTAATTTCTCATGACGCTGAGATCTCTCTTTGCCATATGCTGATGGATCTAATATATAACATCTAACATTACATAAAACTATAACACTAGATTCAGACAAGTAGATTCAGATATATAATTCTTGACTACGAATGATGAGGAAGAACTACTTCAAATCCAATCTGACCATTCACACTGAAACTGATGTCACACCACATATGGATGTGGTTCGGATCAAGTTTGTAAACCTTGGCTTTCATGGGAGTTCAGACTACTGATACTACAAACAAATTTTGTATTAGCATTAATTTTTCTCTTCTTATATTCTTCTTGCTCTGTGGCATCTGCTTCTCAGACACATGGAAACTCTTCATCATCGTACCACTCTCTTTGATTCAGCTTTCTTAGAGTGTCTTTCCATATTTACCCAGATGTAAATCCCAGCTTCACATTTTGTTCCCATTTGGTAATATCGAAATCCCTTAAAACAAAGCAGGGCCATGTAGATGGTCATTGTTGTTTCAAATCCTGGTTGTTTACAGAGATAGTTTTGTAAGTTAACCTAATAGGACATGAATGAAGAACCAGGTGAGGAAAAATAAATCAAAAACCACAGGAGGAGAATCATCAGGGAACATCTCAGAACTCATGACGGAAGGCAGCATTTCATTACTGTGGGCAAAGACATGGGTCGAACCTAGGCTTTTTTGTTTTTGTGCTTGACCCCCATTTAACCTTTTGTTCAAATGAGTGTACTGACTTCACCTGTTTAACAAAATAAATAATTGTGTAGTTCTTGGTTGAAGTGCTTTCCCAGGAAAAAATGCTGATTTTTTTTTTGTTCTTTTTCAACAGATGGTCTGTTAAAGCTAAGTCGTTTATTTCACCATTTATTTTATATCTGGTTAGCCATTTTTTTTCAGCCCTGATACAAAATTTGGGTCTCAGCATTTAATATCCTGTTATGTAATATTACACTCTAGAAATGAACATTAAACAAACATATATTCCATAAATTCAAGATAATATTAGTTTGATCATTTTTCATACAATAACACTGTTAACAGGGTTGCATGGTTGAGCTGGACGGATGAAGTCACCAGTAAAATATGTAAAAATTAATGTTTAAAACAGTTTTTATGCCATTTTAAAGTTGTTAGATAATAGTTTATCTAATAGTTCTCTAATAAGCAGCCTTTATTACTTTAAGGTGTAGTGTGTAATATTTATGAGGATCTATTGACAGAAATGCAATATAATACATAACTGTGTTTTCAGTGGAGTATAAAGACCTTACATAATGAACCGTTATGTTTTTATTACCTTAGACTGAGCCATTTCTATCTCCATACACCGCGGGTCCCCTTACAGTGAAGTCACCATTTTGCGCCGTCATGTTTCTACAGTAGCCCTAAACGGACAAACTGCTCTACAGAGCGCTAGTCACTCTCTGCTGTCTCAGACGACAACATCTTTGTCCTGTGTTGGCCCTCGTAGCTTCTCTATGTGCTTTGAAAGGGTGGGTGTCTGCAATTCACAACCTCACCACTAGATGCCGCTAAAATTTACACAGTGCACCTTTAAAAGTAATAGGACATGATTTACAGCTTATTCATTATCCCCGTTTCAAACTAAAATGCATGTTTGAGCGATTTTAACAAAGCAATTTGCACTGACATGTCTTAAAATATGTCAGGGCCATTGTTTTGTCTCAAGATTCACTCCAGTAATGTTTTTTTTTTTTTTTAAGGCATGTCTATAAAAGCTACTTAAATGTCCTAATTAAACTAAGGGCTAATCCTGGCTTCATCTAAGCCCTGTCTGTGAAACCTGGCCTAAAAGTGAAGTACTATACTGAAATATAACCTCTATGAAACCAAATTTCACTCACCTTAGAATAAAAGAAATTGACACAATAGCAGTTATGCATCTTTTTTTATTCCTTTTTGTTTCAATAGCATGTGTGTACAAAATGTCTATAAAGATTTCAGTAATATTTGAAATGAGCAAGTGTGAGAAACTTGGGAATACCAGGTAAGAGGTTGGCTGCAATCTCTCCTCAGCAACACACAACTATAGCAAAGAGCTGAGATGCATTTCAAAGGTTATGACTGGGTGGAAAAACTAGCTGCATCTTCATCCATTATGATATAACCTAACAAAAAAAAAACAACAGAAAAACAAACCCTATATAGTTAAAAACCCAACACTTCAGGGGCAGAAGTTCAGGGGAGAGTTCAATTCTGTTACAACTGACAGGAGACAGTGCTGTTGCTCCATATAAAATCTAACATCAGAAACCATGTTAGGACATTAATAAATGTTTGCAATCTGTTACACTAAGTTTGGTTTTGGTTTGTAATAGGGCTGAGGATTACAGGAAGTGAAGAATACGCACCCAACTGCACAAAAACACTGTTTATCGCCCCTACAACTTTCATTCTCGCACAGAAAAATAAAGGTACTTTCCAGCGCGAGGACCCTCCTGTGCTTTCATAAAACTACAAATCTCATCTGCACAACTGCCGCAAAATACTGTGAAGAAAAAACAAACGTCTTCGCTATTGAAAAATATGGAAAATAAAATTGTGTCTTGCACACGCTGTCATAAAACACATCCGTGCATGTTCTCAAAGGCTTACGCACACCAACGGTCACATTTCAGTCTCTGTCAACAGCACAGCAAACGCATTTCAACTGCAATCTTGATCACAGCACGCCTGAATCCTTTAACTTTGCTTCATTGACGAGCAACCAAAAACAGAAGAGAAAAAAAAAAAACGAGTTCAACGACTCAAACAACTACATTTAAAGGAACAATTAAAGAAAGAAAAAGGAAAAATCCAATGAAAATCACCAGACACATCTAAAACAGCTTTTTTTTTTTTGGAAACCAGATTGAAATGTCAAGTACGTAATGCTGTGACACCACAAGAAAAAAAACAAAACAGACTGATGCAACTCAAAGAAGATGTGTCCTTCGTAAAAAAGCCTGCAATGTTACAACACTAAAATCTGTTTGCCCGACACAAATCTCACGCTTTCTTAAATCACTCCACATCATAATGTCTCGCACACACAACAGTGAGCTACACGTGTTTGCTGAGGGAGCTGCCCCACCTCTTTTGCTGTACCGGTTCCCAAACGTTTCCCACAGTTTCTTTGTCTTATTTGGTCAGTAAATCTCAGAGCTGATGATACCGTGTATAATTGGAGAAGCATCTGACAGAAATCGATCCCTTCCAGGAGAGTATCAGAGCAATGCCACATCAGTATAAGAGATGTAAGCATATTTCACACTTCAGATAGAAGTGAAAGATAAGAGACAAATGAAAAAGACTTAGAGATACCAATCACATCCACTTTTTTTGTTTGAAATAACAGTAACACTTGTAAGTCTTTTTTGTTTAGTACTTAAAACCAGTTTCTGAGAGATTAAAATCATCTATCATTATTTAAACTGTGGCATTGGTATCATCTAAGTGGCAGTTGTTGGTATCTGATGGGTCATATAAAAAGGGTTCCTCCGGTGAGGGCTGAATGAGACATTCCCAATATGGGAAAAGAGGAGACTATGTCTGTGATAATCCATTGGCCCCTCATGGCTCCATTTTACTGTCGTCCTCAGCATGTTTCTGCATGTGACAATGCACTGCCTACAAAGACAAGAGTCACGTCAATGTTTTATTTTTACATGAAATTATTTGCTTTATCTATATATAACTACCATTCAAAAAGTTGGGATTGGTAGGATTTGTACATGTTTTTGAAAGAAGTATCTTCTGCTCATCAAGGCTGCATTTATTTGATAAGAATACAGAAAAAAAAAACAGTAATATTATGAAATATTACAATTAAAAATAATGGTTTTCTATTTTAATATACTATATTTATAGCCTGACAAGCCAGACCCACATCAAGATGTTGGGTCTGGGAACTCACCATTGGCAGGGCTCAATCCGAGGGGCGGGATAAACGGTTGTCTTTCAGATTACCTCTGCACGCAATAGGATAGCACAACAACCAACCAGAGCAACGAAGAAGGTGAAGCGGAGCTAGTTGATAGATTAAACTTTTGCTGTGTCCGGTCGGCAAAACTCCAAACACATCTTCCTTTCTTAAGAATGACTTCCGTGCCGTTCTTTTTTTCTTTTCTCAAAGAAAAGCTTAACAATAAGTCTTCCAGAGTCACGGCCAAAGCTGATTCGAAAGACAGCTGTTGGCCAGCTTCTTTGTTTACAAGTAGCACGTCGAACCGTCACAACTCTGCCGTCATTATGTTAAGCCCGCCCACCGACTCTATACACGATGTGATTGGCCTGACCAGAGTTTGGTTTTTCCAGCTCGCAAGCCAACGGAGAGTTGCTAGACGTCCCTGGCTGCAAATTAGATTTGCTGCCGCCAGGGTGCGTCTAGCTTTCTAGGCTACTATTTTTAATAATTAAGATGTAATTTATTCCTGTGATCAAAGCTGAATTTTCAGCATCATTACTCCAGTGTCACATGACCCTTCAGAAATGATAACAATATAATGATTTATCATCAATGTTGATATTTTAACTTTTTAGAACCTGATACTCAAAATAGAAATCTTTTCTAACAATATAAATCTTTACCATCACTTTTATCAATTTAACACATCCTTGCTGAATACATTTTTTTTTTTAAAGAAAGAAATTGCAGACCCCAAACTTGTGAATGGTAGTATATATTATTACAAAAGATTTGTATTTTAAATAAATGCTGCTTTTTTTACTTTTTATTCATCAAAGAATGTTTCAAACATTGATAAAATCATATTGTTATGATCTCTGAAGGATCATGTGACACTGAAGACGGGAGTAATGATGCTGAAAATACAGCTTTGATCACGGGAATAAATTACATTTTACAATATATTACAATAGAAAACGTGAATTTTTAATTGAAATAATACTTCACAATATTTCAGTTGTTTTTTTAAATCAAATAAATGTAGCCTTGATGAGCAAAAGAGACGTCTTTCAAAAACATTAAAAATAGTAATGTTTCCAAACTTTTGACCGGTACTGTGTGTGTGTGTGTGTGTGTGTGTGTGTGTGTGTGTATAGATAGATAGATAGATAGAGAAGTGATATACAGTACAGCAATTGAAGAGTGTGTGCCGTGGCCACAGTATAACAACTCATTTTAACCATATAACTTTATATATTTAAATCATGATAAATAAAATATATAATTTTTGTTGCATTACGGTAATGAGAATTAGGAGAAAAATGTGGTTAACTGTCATGAAAATAAATTGTACCCTGTCGTTCTTTTTGTAATATTTTCCAGTTATGTTTCTGATCAAATGATCAAATGATACCAGCGGGTGTAACAGCATTTTGTTGGTGGTACATGAACGGTAGCTTTGATTCAAGATTCAAGAGTTTTATGATAGCTTTAAATATCAAACACAGAAAGCCATTAACAGGTGTGGAACATGCGGTAAAATTCACAAACTTAAAGTCCCAGTGAACCGGAAGTAGTAAGTGAGTTTTCTTCAGTGCTGTGACGCATTTCCAAGTGAAGCAGAATACTGAATAGAGGGCAGGGTTTTACTTCAGCGCTCCTCCTCTCCATCTCTCGCTCACAGCAGACTAACGGCTGGAGGGGAGTGGTTAAGGATATTCAAACCTAAGCCGTCAAACTGACATCATCTGAGAAGGAACACCGTTTCCAGACCGGAAGTTACTTTTCAGATTTTGATTAAAGACAATTTTTGAAAAAACAAAATTCTGTGTATTAACTTGCACGGATTAATTGTTCACCCTAAGACCTGTAATGTGTGCTAACAAAGTAAATGGGGTCAATTCTGATTTCATGAGGAATTTTCTTGTGTGAAAGAGAATATTAATGCCTGCATTAAGAGTGTGGGAACGCTGCCGTACCTGTTTGGAGCCGTTGCGAGTGGTGAAGTATGTGTCGCAGTTCCTCCAGCGGCATTTGAATGTTTGCTGTGCTGGGCTGGTGTGGTCGTTCAGCAGGTGCTGCTGCAGGTGCTCCATCACACCAAAGATTAGAGTACAACCGTACCACTGTAAAGAGTCATGCAGTGGACATTAACTGGCATCAGGAACAGCTTCCAGTCTAACTGCAACACATTATATGTCATGAGCTCAGTTTCTTACCCAGCAACGGTAGTTCTGAATCAGGTTCAATCTGACAGCTTTCACACTCCCATCATAGCAGCCTGTGTAGATCTGCAACAGACAAACCAAAAAAAAAAAAAAAAAAAAAAAAGCTTACTTCAATAATCAATGCTTGTAAATCTATATGAAAAAACATGTGTGGGACCTGCTATTGGATCACAAACAGGGTGTTAAGATGCTCACCATGCTCTTGTGGATGACCATACACATCACCATGTCTGAATGTCCACCGTACACTTGAAGTCTGTCATGAGACTGGAACCAGCAGAGATTTGATCAATATCATAAGAGTTCATAAGCACACAATAATAATATTCAAATGCAATCCAACAAGAGAGTGATTTTCACAAAACCTCTCAAGAAAATGGAATTTTTACATTTACATTTTTGTGTTTTAAGTCAATTAAGCACTTTTCTTTCCCCAAAGTGATGAAAACATTCTTGTCCACATATTTTCATCATCATAATGTGAAAAATGCATTAAAGCTGTAAAGTGTTCATAGTATTTGTCATGATTTTAGTTAAAAAATACAGTTCAACAAGTGCCCGTGTGATTTTCATATTTATATACGATTAATAGTATTTATTAATATTTTTAGCTTTTATTTTTATATACAGTTTTCATTGAAGTTTTAATCATTTTTATTTATGATCTATATATTTTTATATATTTATATTTAGCTTTAATGTATTTTTATTTCGGTTTTAGAAATATCAGTACTTTATTCAACATTTCTAATTTTGGTAACACTTTTTACACTGTGCTTGGTACATGTAATAAGTAAAAATTGTGCATTATTTCACGCAACTAACCCTAAACCAAGCCCTAATCCTAACCCTACTGTAAGTACATGTAGTTAATTAACATTACACCGTACTTATTTGTGTGATTATACTAACAATGACACGTGTAGCCGAATTTTACATTTTAAATCAAATTACTTAGTGTAATGTGCAGTTATGGTAATCACTGAAAATAACGGGAATAATTAACGTTAAACGCCAGGGTAAATTATGTAATGAAAAAGGTTCTTAATAAAATGTGCTTAATATCTCTGAAAATAATGTAAAAAAAATATCTTAATGGTGTTAAACAGATTTAGGTTTTATGAACAAATCACATACCTGGAGCTCGTATACACGGACCAGTTTGTCTAGGCATGCGGTGACCATCACCTTTCCCAATATGGCCACCACGGTGACGGCATGACTATGACCCTTATAGATCCTCACCAGCTCTCCTGTCTGGAGATCCAGAGACATAGAAGCAATTTAGATATAAACAAGACACTCAATTCCTGCATCTCAATGGGAAAGGAGAAACACTGTGAATGAGGTACTCACGTGTATATTATGTGCATGTACAGACTGGTCACTCGAGCCACTGAACACCAAATCGTTCACCACCTGCAGAGAAGCAATAAATAAATACTTAAGGTGTGATGGTTGAAACACAAAAGCACAAAAGGTATTTTTCAAAGGGATACTTCACCCAAAAATGAATTCTGTCATCATTTGCTCACCCTCATGTTGTTTCAAACCTGTATGAATTTCTTTCTTCTGCTGAACACAAGAAAACATATTTTGAAGAATATGAGTAACCAAACAATTGATGGGCCCCTTTGACTTCGATTATACTATGGAAGTCCATCAACTGTTTGGTTACTCATATTCTTCAAAGCATCATCTTTTGTGTTCAGCAGAAGAAAGAAATGAATACAGACTTGGAACAACTTGAGTAAATGGCAGACTTTATGACACAAAGGATATTCTGGCTACTCTTTTTCATATAATGAAATTGAATGAGGACTGGGGCTGTCAAGCTTCAAAGAGGATGTTTTGAATAACATGAGGGTCAGCAAATGGCAGATTTAACATTTTTAGAGCTATTCCTTTAAAGTCTCCATGACATCTAAATTGACTATTCTTATTTTTTATGGAATATTGCAATATTTATTATAAATGATTTATCCATCCACATCATAATTTTTTTAATTAATATGTCTTGATAATCTTTAATCAAAATAACTTCCCCTTTCTCTCACAATGACATCTCTTCACTGATGACGTGTTTACTGGCGTGAGGGCGGGACAACCTGTCACTCACATAAGATCGACCAATAGCCACAACTATCCAATCAACACCCGATGGACAAAATCAAATCCCACCCTACATTTTCTCTTGTTTGAGAAGCCGTTTCACTCGGATATATACGTCACAACAGGAAAGAAAAAAACTATAGTAATTTGCGTTTAATGCCGACTTTAAAGGTGCAGTAACTGATTTCTGAGAAACACTGTTGATGTTTGAAATCAACCCAACCAAACACACCCTCTTCTCTTCATTGCTCTACATATTGTAGTAATAATTTCAAGTATTAATAAAAATGTTACCATAAGGGTAGCAGGTGAGAACTGATTAGCGCAAACACCAGTCTCACTTTGGCATTATGCAGCGCTTCGGCCCTGTGAATGTCTCGGCCCTAAAATGGCCCTGTTTACACCTGGTGTTAAGACACCTTTAAGCATATTCATTAGGAGAAGTGTGATTCAGGCACAAACCTTCATGCAGAGCACAGTTTTGCTGTGGCCCTCCAGCGTACGCAGCAATAGGCCATTCTTAGCATCTCTAACGCTGATGGTGGCGTCATAGGAACCAACTAGCAGGATACGCCGAGCCCCTTCCTGAGCCGTCGCCAGGCAACTTACAGCCCGTGGGCCATGGCACTCAAACACATCCAGCTGCTTATTGTTCTACAGAAGATGAGAAAAATGTTAATTACCCCACGATCAAGGAACAGAGGACACAAAACTTACTTTAACCCAAACTCATTTTGACTTCTGATTCATTAAACACTTCATACCCTAAGACTGAAGGTGATCACAGAGCCATTGGCCAGACCGGCATAGAGAATTTTCCAACGATTATGAAGACAGAGCACTCGATCTGGGAGAGACAGCTGTTCCACACATTCTGTTGTCTGAGGGAAAAAATAGAAATGTTTGTCATATTTTCATAGAAAGATGCAAAGACTGAAATACAACTTGGGAATAGGACTTATTAGACTTATAAGACATTAAGGCTTATAAGCCACTGATGTCCAGGCTGTTCTTTATAATAACTACTTAAATGCTAATTTTAACCATTTAATATTAAATTAAATAATACATTTTCTACTTTGATTAACCTTTATGGGGCTTGTTTTGTAGTTTTTGGTGCCTGACAGTCCATAATAGCTCATGTATGGAAGTTTGCCTTTAGCGTTCCATGGACGAAATAAAGTAATTTGAGTTTGGAACCAATAATTGGTTAAACTAATCCTGTAAATATCAGTTGGTTCTTCACACAGAGCTATTGTATTGTTTCATGGTACATTTTTGGATCTTGACTATGTGAATAACTCTCTACTTTGCTGAATGGAGAAGTGCACACTGTTTATCTGAAAAAAAAAAATCTATTTTATTGTTCTGTGGAAAAAAGAAACGTGCAAACGGCATGCATGTGTAAACAATGACAAAGTTTTCATTTTTGGGTGGACCATTTCAAAAGCAGTGTGGATCAGAGCCAAACACCTTGAGGTTGTAACAGCGGATGGTCTGGTCACTTGATCCCGAGTACAGGCGTTGTTGCAGACCTCCTCCACATGACACCAACAGGCAATTGACTTTACTGCTGTGACCTTCAAACACAGCCACACACTTCCGGCTCTGTAACAATTAAGAGACTTCTTACAGAAACTTGCGAGCTACATTCAAAAGATCATCCTTTTCATGTTTAAATGATTTTACTAAGTCATTAAAAAAATATAAGGAATGAATGTATAAGGATCTTACTATCAAGTTGAAAGCACGTATGGTGCGGTCCCCTGAGCAAGTATACAGCAGTCCGTTATGGATCTGCATTCCATTCACGGCCTCTTGATGGCCTTCAAACGCTCCTTCTGTTGGCACCTCCTCCTCCCCTGGATCTGATATATCTGAAACACACACACACACACCAGTTACTAAGTGAAACATTAACACTATGAAAGAGATGAGTATCTAGATCAGGGGTTGGCAACCACTGGCACGCGGAGGGGTAATCGCTGGCACGTGAGCAGACACGAGAGAGGTGTATGTACACAAGTTTTGGGACGCCTGCCTTTACATGCACATGAACTTTAATGACATCCCATTCTTAATCCATAGGGTTTAATATGGAGTTGGCCCACCCTTTGCAGCTATAACAGCTTCAACTCTTCTGGGGATTTTTGGCCATTCTTCTAGAAGCGCATTTGTGAGATCAGGCACTGATGTTGGACGAGAAGGCCTGGCTCGCAGTCTCCACTCTAATTCATCCCAAAGGTGTTCCATCCCAAAGGCTGAAAAACAACCCCACACCATAATCCCCCCTCCACCAAACTTTACACTTGGCACAATGTAGTCAGGTAAGTACCATTCTCCTGGCAACTGCCAAACCCTGAGCTTCTGAGAGCAACCCATTCTTTCACAAATGTTTGTAGAAGCGTGTAAACTTGTGGGTAAAGTTAACTTTTTCAAGCAGTTTTGTAATCAGTCACTCCACTCACAACATATTTGATCAGTCACTTTAAAAGACTCCCTGGACCACAATCAAAACAAATCAGTTCTGACTGGACAGTGGACACAATGATAAAATACTGCCTGTGCATACAGCCCAAAGCAGTTTTAGTTTTCACGTCCAGCTCCACGTTGTTTAAATAACAATTGCACTCGTGCCCATCTGTTTACCCATGGGCGTGCTGGTCTGAAAACGAGGTGTGTTGAGGTGCATTGTTGGCACATTGCTATTTTGAGGCAACTGAAAACGACTGCACCATTGACCAACAAAAACCTGGTCTAAAGTCAATAGCGCAGTATTTTTTGTGTTATTTAAACGGCGCAATAGTAATACGTGTATATAGGTAGGTGCAGCACGTGTACACTCTGCTTATTACACACACAGGGTAGCAGCAGCACAAAAACATTTTTAAATATTTAAAATAAAAGGATTTTATCCTTTTATCTTTGTCTTTCCACTTGTAAATTCCGCCATGGTGCAAGCACCACTGGCTTTTAAAGGGAATGGTGGATGAGACTGATGGTTGGTTTATTACACTTTACGCCCAAAATGACTCATTAAGAGACTAGGTTCAAGCCTTCATTTTGAATCAAAAAAACATTTTTATTTTTAACCTTTTTAAACTAACCGTTGGGAAACGGAGATGATATGAAAGTGCCAGTATGTTTAATTTCAGTCATTTAATGGCGTTCCCAAGAAACCAGCACAAGTGCTCTCATTCTGTATACGAGTTGGCACAATTCTCAGGGTTGTAATAACGGCAATCACTCTCAGAGGCACAGGATAAGTATAAAACTAACAGGCACTAAGAATACCTTGCCCTTAAAAAGTAATTTGGGGACTTGATGAACTATTTTTGTATGCTGATCGTGTGAGTATTCTAATTTGGTCGTTCTGCTACGACTGCAACGAGCAAGGAACTAGACGAATTTAAATGAACTGACTGCTCCCACAAGTAAAAAAATTATTAAATAAAAGACATAATTAGTAAGTAAATGGCACATAATATGCTTTTGAGGAAGCAGTTAAATGGTATGAATGATACGTTACACAGCTTCCATGTATGTTTTTGAACATGTCACATACCTGAATGCAACTTGGACTTCAACACGGTTGAGGCTGATTTTATTATTTCACTGTAAAAAAAAAAAAAACAAGATTTTTTCAATACTGCAATACTGAGCAACATCAATGGAAGCAGAGAGAAGAAGCCATGCAGTGAAAATGATTTTAAATCTGTGCACTCTTGCCCATTACAAACCACTGTCTTCTACCATGTTCAAAAGCCCATTCATATGCTTGTCGAATTATATATTTTGGAATGGTTACTAACCTCAGGGATCTTAGAGACTAAAAACACAACACTTCCAGTCCACTTTCTAATCACACAGTTTTTGGAACACAGGGAACTAGAATAATATAATATTAAAACGTTTTAATACATTGAATATTCATATGCTACCTACACTGCGTAGGTGATTCTTGAAGGAATCTTTCTTTTAAAAGGATTAGTTCACACACACTCTAGAATGAAAATTTCCAGACAATTTCCTCAAAAACCTTAATTTCTTTTCAGCTGAAGAAAGAAAGACATGACCATATTGGATGAAATGGGGGTAAGTAAAATTATCAGAAAATTTTAATTCTGGAGTGAACTAATCCTTTAAGCCAGTTCACAGAATTGAACTGAATTAAACTTTAGTTCCGGGTCGATGACAAGATGCACATCCGAAGTAGCACTGTATGTCCATAAGCATGTCCAGACAGGTTATTGAACCAAAGAACATTTTGAAATTAATTAATCAATCAAACCTACAGCAAACTTGAAAGTCATCTTTTCGGTCATGTCCAACTCAACCGAATAAGACGGTACTTTTTGATTCATCCATTTAAATCCGTTTTTCCATCATCAACCCAGAACTAAAAGTTTGATTCAGTTGTGGGGACCAGCTCGGCCGATTACTGACGATTATCCATTCACAAACTGATGCCGATATCTAAGGACTTTTAAGGTAAATCAGCTAAACAAGCTAGTTCTTTTTATTATTGCTGTCTTATTAGAATGAAATATCTAAATGTTAGTGAAAAGAACAAAAAAAAACAATCTGTATATGAGATGGACATCGGTTATGCTCAGTTATGCTCATCTTTGCTTGCTCCTTTGAAGGCATCTTGAGTAAAGCACATACAAAATGAAGCACATACAAAAGACCTGAACCGGAAGTGATGCGACTTGTTTTAGAGAATACGGAAATCTGTTACACATAACTCGATTAAACACACCTGAACCAGCAAATCAAGACTTCCAGGAGAAGGATGGGATACCCATGATATAAGATATTAAGAATGTTCACAGAAAAAAAAAAAAAATCACAGTCCAAAACATAGGACTTACCTTTTACAAGCCTTGACTGTACTGCTAGCATCAATTTCACTAGTGGAGGTGACCTCATTGCAGGCAAGATTTTGAGGGTCTGTGACGGCACAGTCTGTTGAGTATGCAGTGGCTGATTCCTTGGCCTTCTTTTCAGGCATCTCATCTGGGTCTGAAGAATCCAGATTTACAAAATCAGTGGGCACAGGTGGGGGAAGCTCCATCATTTCAAGGTCGGATGAATCAGAGTGAGCTTCATTCATTGGTGGTGTTGGTAGCTTGGCTCCCTGTGGTTGTGCATTTGAAGCTTCGGTCACCACCACCATCTCCTCATTTTTATTTTTCTCCTCCGGTGTGGCATGGGTGGCGTGGGTTCCGCCGCTGGATCGCCGTTGAGGTCGGTACTTGCGGGCAGGTCGAGGAGCGGGCTGCTCTGCATCAAGCTCTGATTCGCTGATTTCAGGCTGCTCGTTCCCTTTTGCTTTCTTAAGACACTTTTTCTTCTTCAGCTTTCGAACGCGCTTAACTGGATCAGTTTCTAGGTGGTTTGAGGGAGAAAGCGGCTTGGGAAAGAGTTGGGAAGAAGGGTTGGCTAACCCCTCTGGAGAATTTTGACGAATTTCTTTGTTGGGTGACGGCTCTATTTTGTGATCCGAGGAAGCGGCAGCCATCAAACCCATGCTTGTGGTGTCTTGTGCAGACTCCATCCTACTGTTGTACTTGAAGGAAGTATCTGTTTGACAAGCTGCAAACACTGTGTGGGCAGGTGTGGTGTTTTTAGGTCCTGGCAAGGGGCATTTGATAAGGTTAGGCTCAGGAGTGGGGTTACATGTAGCAATGGGCTCCTGTTTGATGTTAACAGGCAGTGAGGAGGTTGAAGAGGATGCCTGGGCAGCTGTGGTTGGGAGAACAGCGCTGGCGGGGATCTGAGTAACCTGGGTTGACGAAGAGGTTAAGGTCTTCTCACTGTTCTTCTCTCTTTCTTTTGACTCAAATTCACCTGAAAAAGTGTTTAGAATTCTTGATCTCTATTTTATTTTAGTATAAATAAAGAAGTTACTGGTACTGTCATACCACTTACATAGCTGATACATATTGCAAACTGGCAATCAACCACCTTTACAGGCCTTTTGTACAGTATGATCTCATTTTCCTGATAACTTTTACCTTAGATTTGCTTAGTAAATATGATTACATGACTCCTGCTTTCTAATTTTTGTACCTTGCATTCCTTGAAGAATTTCAATCCGCTTGGTTCTCAAAGAGTTCATCTCACTGATTACCTGTAAAATATACAATTGTTATCAAAATATTGTAAAATCAAGTGATGAGAGCTGAAAAATAAATTTTTCTCAATGTTATAAAGTAAAAAAAAAGTTCTTACCTGTTGTTTCACCATAAGCAGACGCTGTACTTCCAAATATGCAGCTTGTAGGGCAGCACGTGCCTGAATAAGACTGTTATCCACTGCCTGAAGTGAGCCATTAAGCTCCTCCTCACGTAGAGATACAGCCAGCAACTGATCCACTTGAGAGCGCTCTGCAAAACACAATACACACACATATTATAATAGCCAACTAAATTGGCTGTCGAGTGAAAATTTATTTAAAATCTTTATTATATAGTTTCTTTACCTTTCTTAGACTTAATTTTTTGCCTCTTGTTTTTCCTATCTTCATTCGGAACCTCTGGAGACACAACATCCTAGTGGAAAGATCCAATAGCAATTAGATAAATGGCAAGACCTAGATTTAAGTTCTCTATGTGGAACTTTTCAAATCAGACACTTATAATACTCCATTTCAATTAGGATGTTGCATTGGAAGGCAGCTACGTAATATGGTTAACATCAGGGGTGCTCAATAGATTTGGACCGGAGCTACTGTGTTTCCGAGTATGGCAAGAATACATAAAGTATAAAAGCTTACCCCAGGAGCTCTGCGTTTCTTCCCAGCTCCTTGTGTGTCAATCAGTTCAATCTCTGATGTACAACCACTGTCTTCTTCAACATCTTCTGGGCCTTTAGAAGGCCCTTTCGAACCTTGAATCTCCAGATGATCTTTGGACTGCAGATCTTCTTTCCTTGGTTGCTGTGAGAGGCCACAAGCAGGAGAGTCTTTCAGTGGGTCTACACCTTTGAGAAGGGAGCTGGTACCAGCAGGGCCATCTTTGACCACATTGCTTTCAGACAAGCTACGCTTGAGGGAAGGCACTTGACTAAGGTCAAACAGAGAGTCCCAATGAAAGCCCTCAGAAAGTGGCACATCATTTTCATCCATTTGGTTCAGACCCTCAGGTTCACAGGGCACCATTTCTATACCAAATCTGAAAAGATGCAGGATGAATATGGAATTAGGGTTTAAAGGAAGTAACAATACATGAAGCACTGACTGTGTTTCAGTCTACAACCATTTCAGGAGAGTAAACCAAAAATGAAGAAATACTCATGCAGTACCTTGGTAAGCCCTTGCCTTGCTTCTTCCGGTTGACTTCCTGGTAGACTTGGTCCCAGTTGACATTCCGCCTAGAGCCAGAGGAGCTAATGAGCTGTCGCAAAGTGGGTTTAAGTCCTGAGTCCTTCTCAGGCTCATTCTTTCGTGTGCCACTCACATTCCTAATACGCCTGGCAATATTCAAGTTGGGTTCATGGGACGCGGCTTTGCCTTTAGTGCCCATATGGCGGTTCAGATCCCTTTGGAGACAAGCAGGCAAGGCAAGCTTACTTAAAGAGGGCACGGAGCCACCTGCTGTTTGTTGGGATGGGCTGCTGTGGGACCCCTCACCAACTAAGCATAAATCTTCATCTAGTGTGTCCATGACTTGATCTTGTACTGGTAGGTGAGGATTTTCTTCCATTTCACCACACTCCTCCTCATCTTCGTGGTCCATTGTGGATGTACTAACATGCAAGGACTGCAGTGATGGCCTAGTGTCAATGCGCACATTGCCAATCTGTACTGAGTTCTCTGTGCTGGTTAAAAGCTCTTGGTCATTGCTAATATGTTTTACAAAACCTAGCCTTTCTTGACTCTTGTTCTTGCTCAGTTTTTTTGTATCCTCGTGTAATTTGTGATTCTTGTTTAGTTCTAAACTCTCAACTTGCTTATTAATCTGAGGCACAGTTTTTGATCCTTTGAGGCAGTTCTCTGGGCTAGATACATCAACAGAGTTATTTCTATTAAGCAATGTCTCTTTAGCTTTTCGCAGCATCTCTGCCAGCAGACTGTCTTGCTCTGCAGTGGAAGTGGCATGTTGTGGGAATTCAGAATTTAAATGGGAATGCTTAGAAAGTTTAGTGCTGACAGAGTCTTGACTTCCTTCTTGTTTGAGATTCATCTTTGAGCCATCTTTAGCAAGCTTGCTGGCCATCTCTGTTCTTGTAGTGGTGGAGGTGGAGGGGTGGGCGAAACTATCCATGTTAGTATTACCAGTGTTCTTGAAGGAACTCTTCTGCTCCCTGCAATCACTCTCTTCACTGTAAGGTTCTGTGGGATTATGCTGCCAATTTTTTCGGTCTGCCTTGGATTTCCTCACCATGTCCAGAGTGCCCTCATTGAAACTTTGTGCCTTAACATTTTCAGGAGATTCCACATTTGACTTGTCTAAAGTTGGCTGAGGGTTAGCCTGAGATGAAGGATCCCCAAGTTTGGCTGGTGGGTAAGGTGCCCATCGATGTGTCTTCTCGGACTTCTGACCCTTACCTTTGTTGCAATCGTGATCACCACCAGACTCTTCTACACTCTGTTCACCCTTTGTCTGATTCTCAGAGGAGTTGGGTTTTTGATGCTCTCTTGCAGGTGATTTAAAGTGCCTAGGTGGTGGCATATATTGTCCCTGCCAAGGGACATTAAACTGACCGTTGTTCCAGGGAAATTGCTTTCTCAGCTGTGGAGGGCAGACTCCATAGCCACCTTGTCTACCACCCCAGAAGTTTCCTTGGTTGTGCAAACTCCCTCCCTGACGACCACTGGAGCCCCACTTCTGCAAGTCAGGTGGTCCTTCAGCATGCCATGTGGCACACCTAACCTGTCGGTTAGGGTTAAACCATTTGCTACGGTCAGGGGATGAAAATCTTAAATTCTGCCAATTAGAGCCTCTGCCCCTTTTGGGCATTTGAGGAAAATTAGGAAAGGGCCGGTCCCAAGGGCCACACTGCTGGTACATCAAAGGCCTTGCCCCCTGCCACTGAGTCCGAAGCTCCTGCCACCTCCTTGAGTTGTCCCGCTCTTCTTTAGTCTGCTTTGCAGAAGCCTCTTCTTTCCTAATATAGTTCAATACAGAATGGTCACATAGAATGATTTAAATGAAAATATCATAACACACCACAATGAGGATACATGAACAGCATGGTGAGTTTAAACAACAATGCATCTCAATTCAAATATGGGAACAAAACACAAATGTCATGGAAGAAATGTGTGTGATTTTCACTGTTGTATTAATATCAAACTTAAATTATTGGATCAAACTTATATTGTATTAAGGAATTACAGCCATTTGTTTGTTTATTTATTATTTCTTTCAAAGCAAAGGATTTCTGTCACTTAAACAGCATGGTGAATAAAAATAGTTGATTAGGTCAGACTATTTAAAGACATACTGCCCATACTGTTTAAGGGTTGAGCTGGAAGGGCATGGTGTGGTATGCATCCAATAATGTGAGAGTGCAAGTGTTGCAGTCACGGCTGTTTAAGGCCTCACATGACACCAGACTCCAGTGTCAGAACTGTTTGCAGAATAGTTTAATATAGAACTGCAGGTCTTGTGGTTACAAACAGACAATTAAACCACCAAGGAAATACACTCCAATAACAAATGTAAAGATTTAACTTAAAAGTACACTATCATCTAATACAGATGACTGGCAGGTCTGCAACCACCATCACTTCCATACAATTCAGCTTAAAGCAGTGCCATAGCAAGACTCACCTGATCATTTCCTTGCGTTTCTCGATGAGCTGCACAATGTCTTTGTCAAAGTAGTCTTCATCTTGGTCTTCGTTTGAGGGCCGGTACTTCTGATCCTCAATGCGCTGTTTATGTGAAGGGCTAGAGATGTGACTGGCATAGTCGGTGAGGCTCACCTCAGTTACACCGCAGATCCGGCACTCGTGTCCACAGTCCCTGGGGACAGAGGGGCACAAAGGCTGCTCAATACTTCCCACGGGCATGGCTGCTCCTTTTGAGAGTGGCTGTCTAATCAGTTAGGATCCTTTTAAGAGATCAGGAGGCAAACTGACTTAAACAAAATAAAATCCAACTAGTTACTAAAAAAAGAAGAAAAAAAATGCAATCTTCCTGATCTTGTGGTACATCTTCAGGGGCTTCACAACTAGTTTAGAGAGAACAGGCGAGAACAGAAGGCAGTAGGAGACATTGAGCTCAGAGGGGTGACCACCCACTCAGCAGCTGCTGAGCCTAGCACGCTGTCATGATGGAGTCTGCTGTGCTCTGAGACGAGGGTTGGGAGAGCGGATAGATTTTGGTGTGTGAAATCGCATCCCCCCACCCTCTGGCTCCACCTTCCCCTGCTCTTTAAGGCTGCAGCAAGGGCAGGACTCTTCAGCAAGCTGTAATGCGAGCTGCTTGCAGTTGCTGGCTTGAGAACCCCTCCCTGCCTAGTTTCTCTCTTTAACTGCCAAACTCGTGAGCAGATAGATGCTTGCTGTTGGCAGTTGGTCTATATATTGAAAAATGGTGTCATGGCAGCTTGCCATTTTCTAGTCAGCAGCCTCTCATTTGAAAATGTAAAAGTTTTCTGTATAGCTTGTGAATGAGTACTATGATTATGATTAGAATTATATGTGATTATTGTTCTGCAGTTCATTAACATTTGTTCAAAATAAATATTGTTTCCTGCTCTTAATTATTGCTCTGATTAATGCACTAAACAAGTTACACTAATCTTATAAACATCATAATAACCAAAATGCAATTAGCTAAAATAGGGCAAATCTCTAAAGGTCATGGCGTTTGTATGTTTTTCACCTCGGATTTCAATACTCTCCCCATTTAAGAATGTAATTCTCACTTTTCACATTCCAGAGATCTACATAATTGTCACATGAGGCAGTTGTCATTTGTCGGCCTTACCAGTTGTTCCCAACGTCCCTATATATATATATATATATATACTCCTGGGTTATGGCAGCTGCCTTGGCTTATCTATCCAATGACCAAAAGAGACACGTGCCTTACAATACACATGCTTTGACCATAACTATATTCAGGGTTTACACACCTTTTCAAAGAATTTTCCAAAATATTTCCCATGACTTTCATAGCCGTTTGTGATTGCTGCAGAAGGATTTAAAATATACATATATTAACAAAATTCTGGGGTGGATTTCCACATTTTGAAATAGCAGATTAAACTAATTAAATTATGCATTATTATTAGTTTGCAAATGTCTCAATTGAGGCTAAAACAGCCTGAGACTGAAAGGTGGCTCAGTTCTTTGAACTGTAGTGTTGATAGTGTAGAGAAGGGTTTCCCAAACAGGGGTTCATGAAGAAACTGCAGGGAGTTTGTGAGTTGATGAAGCAAGGAATAACTAATTATTTTTCAATAATTCAATGGCTCGGAGTCAATTATTCCACTTATACTACAGTTACCACACCTCAAAACATTGTTCAGATGGTGTATTTCAAGACATTTGTCAGGTTTTTGTCCTTTAAAGTGCTCGTGCGTAGGACTAATTTCTTACACATCTAATCCCAAGACTCCGCTGCTAATTCCAAACATAATTTTAGAACTAGTAACAGAGGCTTGATCCACTGATAGAGGCTAATGCACTTAGAGAGAGAGAGAGAGAGAGAGAGAGATTAAGTGTGTCTGAATGATCTGAATCTGTGCGTCTCTCAAGTGTTCAGCAACAGCGTCTCTACTAATAGCGAAACTGTAAGTTTATCTGCTTCAAGAACAGTGTTTTTTTTAACCTTGTTTTAACCTTGCTAGTGAGAACTGTCATGTAGCTTTTAAGATGTTGATAAAATCATCAGAGCAGCGCTGACAACACGTTTCTGTGCGAGCGCGTGTCCGTAATGCATGTGTGCACGTTTGAGTGGGAGAGCGGGAGAGAGAGTATGTGCTTTTCCATAATAAATAAATACATAATAAAACTTAATTTTGTGGCAAAAAACACACAAAAAAAAACATTATATTTATTTGCTTGGCCAGTGTCTCTGTGGGTTGTGGTTCTTTGGCTGTTGTAGGCTGTAAGGACCTTTGAAATATCTGAAATAATTTGGCGAAGTGATATGGACATGTAATGCGGTCAAGGCCTTGAACTACTTTAAAATTCAAATTCAAATTCAAAGTGTTTATTGTCATGTGTACAGACAGAAAGCGTGTTTCCCTGTACAATGAAATTCTTGCTTTGCCCTCCACAATAAATGTCACACAAGTAAGTTAAAAATAAAAAATAAGATAAGATAAATATATAAATAATAAAGAGAGCAAAGATATAAAAATATAAATATAAAAAGGGCAAAAGAGTAAAGTAATAAAGTGAGGTAGTGCAGTTCTGGTAGTGTAAAGTGAGGTAGTGCAGTATGTAAACAATTGTCCAGCTGTACGTTTCCCTGAAAATAACTGCACACCTTAGAATATCCGTCAACCAATCATATTCAAGCATTCAACAGCCCTGTAGTATAAAAGCTAATAACTAATGGAATCATAAAAAACATCAAAATAAAACACCTAATAAAAAAGATTGTTTACCTGTCTGTCAAGTGACCATTAACCGACATCACAAAATCGTGAATGTGCAAATGTGTTGTTAAATAATTAAAATATTAACTTAAAATATTTATCTGAACTACTGCCTGATACAAGGTGAAAAAAGGTGGATTACAGATACTATTTATTTTAACATTTACATATTTAACGTGTGTAACATGGCATCTTACCGGCCTTTGAGATTCTCCAGCTCCCTGTGGTGCAGCATACTCCTCATGTGCTCTTCCATCTCCTAAAAACCAAAGACACCATTGAAATATAGCATAATGATATTGAACAATACTTCATTAAATACAGGCATAAATTTGGTGAAACAAATCAAGAATTCTGTTTCATGTTACACAGATTGTAACTAGCAATTTGTTCTTACAATTATTCATCTTGTGGAGGTTATAGATCTCACGACACAAAGTGCATGTGTATAGGTGCCTACATGAGCATGTAAATTACAGTTTGTCACAGAACCGTGAAGACTTTTTCAAATTGTCACATTCTATCAGAACTGGGAGAAGGTGTGTGCTTAGAAAAAAGCCATGTTTACCTGTTTGGAGCTGTAGACGGTTTCACAAAGAATGCATTTCTGTTCTTTAACCATGTTGAAAGATGTTATTGTATCTTAGGCCACCACAAATAAACAGGGCTCTGCATACAGAAGCAGATAAAACAATCACAACATGCAGCATGTAATGAGTGCAAAATCATGAAAATCACTTGCCAAGAATGATTTTCATGATTTCTTATTCCCTGCACTCCATACAAAAAATTGCTGACAAAACACAGACTTCAAATCCAAAATATATTTGAACAAAAAAAAAAATTGATTTAGAAAGGGAAAATTGAAAAATGGAATAACATTATTTTAAGGTTGCACAGACACATGCTACATGTACTTATTGTAGTAAAAAAAGTAAATTATGCATAATTACAAGTAACTAACCCTAAACCAAACGCTACCCTTAACCCTAATGTAGTTACTACTAAGTACTTGTTTGTGTAAATACACTATAAAAATGTCACCTTAAAATAAAGTAACTATTGATGTTTATAGTCCATAAAATATTGGATATAACAAAATAAAATATTTGATGAAATAAAGTCAAAAACAAAATAATGATATTTATTTTCCTTCCTTATGGAGTTTGTCCAACCTTATGTGTCTGTCCGTCCAGGTAGATATCAGCAATGCATAAGGTTGGACAAACTCCAAAAGGAAGGAAAGCAGGTCAGTGTCTCTGTCTCCATGCAGGTGCCAGAAGACACAAACCAGCAGGGACAGCGGTCGGGTCAGGAGGCTAAATACAGTATGCTGAGAGTGCAGCACACAAGCCAACCACAACACCACTGCAGGGTCATGTCTGGACAGGTTCAATTCTCAAACAGCGTTTGGAACAACATCGCACCAACACGGTTTCTACACGGCTTGAGGGGCCATTCACATAGAATGCGTTTTGTGTTTAAATATGCGATACACATGGTAGTGAAATGAAACACGCAAGGTCTAGAGACATGTTTTTAAAAGTTTAACTTCGTCATGTTATATGCAGGACGCAACAGTCAAACACATCCGTTTAGCGAATCTTTGCATAAAAAAAAAACAATGGAACAGAAATGCAGTGAATTGCTCTTCTGTAGAGAGTCTACACTGGACGTATCAAAGCAATGCTCCGTCGTACGTAGTGCAAGTAACTTCAGAAATAGAGCGAGGCATTCCTTTACTGTCCCCTGTAGACCGTTCACACAAAACGCATTTTTGTTAGCCAGCTCTAAAGTGCTCAATGTGGATCATTAGTCATCAACATTTTAAACTTTCACATTCATTCATGTAAAGATGTTATGAAACAATGTGTATTGTGGTGAAAATGTGACGTGACAAAGCTGCTGTCCGTAACTTTTTTTGTGTTCAAGATTTACAAAAATATATATAATGAGAACATGAATCCATTTTCCAAACCCGGGTTTCTGTCTTACCTGGAATCACACTTATAATAAGTGTTTATATTGGGGCTATTTCAGACCGGTCTGGTAGGAGCCGCTGCGGAGGAGCACAGTCCCTGCGTGACTCGTCATAGACATAAACAGAGAGAAGTAGCTCCGGCTGCAGTGTTCTTCCGCAAGACGCATGCAGTTCTGTTTATTAACAGAAAGTGGTTCTCGGGCAGTTCCTTCATACACAGAGAGGTTATCGACAGGTGGAAACAAGGCGCCATTTGAGGCGTTATAGTGTTTTCCTGACAACTACTGACAGTTTGGAAGAATAAGCCCAAATGGACTCGATTTCAAAGCCACAATCCCCTGTTCTGGTGCACATATAAATGTCAACGCAGAATTACTCTTTTTTATTTTTTATTTAGGATAATATATTTTTTACCCTTAATTTCCATGATCTAGATCAGTGGATCCCAACCACGTTCCTGGAGGCCCACCAACAGTGCACATTTTACATGTCTCCTCAATCAAACTCACCTGATTCAAGTCATCAGCTCATTAGTAGTGACTCCAAAATCTGATGTGGGTGTATCAGACAAAGGAGACATGCAAAATGTGCACTGTTGGTGGGCCTCCAAGAACGCGGCTGGGAACCACTGATCTAAAGAATTAAAACGTTGTCATTTGAAAGTGTGTAGTTCTACATGCATTATTATGCTGTTATATTAGGATTATACACTCGCCTAAAGGATTATTAGGAACATCTGTTCAATTTTCTCATTAATGCAATTATCTAATCAACCAATCACATGGCAGTTGCTTCAATGCATTTAGGGGTGTGGTCCTGGTCAAGACAATCTCCTGAACTCCAAACTGAATGTCAGAATGGGAAAGAAAGGTGATTTAAGCAATTTTGAGCGTGGCATGGTTGTTGGTGCCAGACGGGCCGGTCTGAGTATTTCACAATCTGCTCAGTTACTGGGATTTTCACGCACAACCATTTCTAGGGTTTACAAAGAATGGTGTGAAAAGGGAAAAACATCCAGTATGCGGCAGTCCTGTGGGCTTAAAAATGCCTTGTTGATGCTAGAGGTCAGAGGAGAATGGGCCGACTGATTCAAGCTGATAGAAGAGCAACTTTGACTGAAATAACCACTTGTTACAACCGAGGTATGCAGCAAAGCATTTGTGAAGCCACAACACGCACAACCTTGAGGCGGATGGGCTACAACAGCAGAAGACCCCACCGGGTACCACTCATCTCCACTACAAATAGGAAAAAGAGGCTACAATTTGCACGAACCTCACCAAAATTGGACAGTTGAAGACTGGAAAAATGTTGCCTGGTCTGATGAGTCTCGATTTCTGTTGAGACATTCAGATGGTAGAGTCAGAATTTGGCGTAAACAGAATGAGAACATGGATCCATCATGCCTTGTTACCACTGTGCAGGCTGGTGGTGGTGGTGTAATGGTGTGGGGATGTTTTCTTGGCACACTTTAGGCCCCTTAGTGCCAATTGGGCATTGTTTAAATGCCACGGCCTACCTGAGCATTGTTTCTGACCATGTCCATCCCTTTATGACCACCATGTACCCATTCTCTGATGGCTACTTCCAGCAGGATAATGCACCATGTCACAAAGCTCGAATCATTTCAAATTGGTTTCTTGAACATGACAATGAGTTCACTGTACTAAAATGGCCCCCACAGTCACCAGATCTCAACCCAATAGAGCATCTTTGGGATGTGGTGGAACGGGAGCTTCGTGTCCTGGATGTGCATCCCACAAATCTCCATCAACTGCAAGATGCTATCCTATCAATATGGGCCAACATTTCTAAAGAATGCTTTCAGCACCTTGTTGAATCAATGCCGCGTAGAATTAAGGCAGTTCTGAAGGTGAAAGGGGGTCAAACACAGGATTAGTATGGTGTTCCTAATAATCCTTTAGGTGAGTGTGTATTCAGTGGCATAAAAATAGTCTTAAAATGACAATAATATCGTTTATCGCAATTATTTCTGGGTCGATATATCGCAAAACAAAAAGTAGTTATCGTGACAGGCCTAATAAACACATTTCACCCAAAAATCTCACCCTCAAGTTGTTCCAAACCTGTATGAGTGTCTTTCTTCTGCTGAACACAAAAGAAGATATTTTTAAAGAATGTTGGTAACCAGACAGTTGAGGGTAGCCATTTACTTCATGGTATTTTCAATACCAAATGTGATCCATCAGGCTTTTGAGGAAAGTTTATCTGTCAACCACTCTTGTATTGAATTTATATGTTTTGCCCCAACAATAAAAACTACAGAGATTTAATCATAAAACTAAGCATTTAAATATCATCTTGCGAAGACATATTACTGGGAAATATAGAGTGAAAACTGATATTTAAATGAATTTTATGTAACTGCTAAAATCATTGATTTACTTTACAAGCTATCAGAATTTCATATTCCTTTTAGCCTATAAATATATCAGCACCTTGCATATTTTTTGCTCAGTTTGGGCCACTGAATAAAATGTTTTTTTATCCTCCGCATATCCTCACTACATCATGAGCCATAAAAGCCTGATGCATCAAATATGATACTCAGCAAAAAACACATGCAAACTTTTTGTCTAAAGTTTCAATATACTGATCAATTAAAAAAAAAAAAAAAAAAAAAAAATTATATATATATATATTTGTCAGGTGATAAGAGGTTTATATGCATGACTGTGAACTGGCATGCTTTGAAAGGAAGTGCACTTTTGCCTCAGAAAATGGCATGACATCAGGTCGTGGTGAAGCCTATATATATATATTAAAATATTAAAGTAATGAAGACTTCAAATATTAAAGTTCCACACCATCAGTGCTGTGAGTGGCACAATCTGAGAGCTGTTTTCCATTCGTGCCACTGATAACAACAAAGCTTTAAATAGCTCTCAAGCACAGTGAGACTCTTCAAGTAAATAGAGCCCTGCCTGCCTCTCCTGTAAAACAGCTCGCTAATATAATAACGGGGTGGAACATAAAACAGACTGAAGCTTATTAACCAGGTTTGAGTAACTGGAATCTGTCATTAGAGAAACCAGGCACACTATGTAACAGTTTGTTTTGCCAATTCGCTCATTGGTTAATGCATCTCTAGGGATAATGATGCTAACATCACTGGACAAAATACTAATGTGAAATGACAGAATGTTAAACTGCTGAAGGACGCAAAAAACAAAAAGTGAAACGAGCAGGGGTGTTTCTCATGTGCAGATGTTTAGCATTCAGGCTAACACACTGCATGGACTGTACATTAGATCAAACAGCAAAACAACGTGGATAAAGACAGACCCAATGTCACTTATACCTCTTAATTCACTCGGAGAACGCATTTCTTCAGATTTCCGAAAAAGCACACCATTTCTATTCATATTCCACACTTGTTAGCAACGTTAAGGGCGCCTTGTTACTGTGAAAAGGAAACAACCGATCAATTTCAAAATGGCCGGCGACGTTTTAACGTAAAAGTCACTTTAACGGATTCTGGTAGCCATGTAAAATAAACATGCACACTAGCACATGTCAAATTATAAAGCAGTTGATAATTTCATAATACATTTATTGACTTAATAAAGAGTCGAAGAACAAAAACGACCACTAAAGGTACAGTTCAAATGGAAAATAAAGGTCCTCATTAGTCCTGATAACGTAAAATGAAAAATAAAATAAAATAATATATAATAAAATAAATGGAATTATTCATCCATGTCATAAAATAATTATCTCTTATTGTGTAAAACAGTCAAAGCCGTAATTTTTAAATCCGCCATAAACATTCCTTATTCTGCTGCAATCACTAGGATAAGTATTCATAATAATTGTATTATGGCCCAAGCCCTGAAAGGGCGAAGGCCCTATTGTTCTTCTAAGGATTATTATTATTATTATTATTATTATTATTATTATTATTATTATTATTTTTTTTTTTTTTTTTTTTTTTTTTCGCCTTTTGGCATTTTTGGGGCCCTTAACGTGCTCGAAAACTCTTGAAACTTTGCACACGCGTCGGAATGCGCGGCCAACAGGGTTTGGGCTGAAGATCGTACCCGGGCGTGGCAGGGGGGCTCAACAGCGCCCCCTTTTAAAACTTTGCCCATATATCAAACACACTTGCAAGTACATTTATGAAACTCGGTACACATATAGAACTCATCGGGCCAAACAACTTCCACGCTCATAGTCATAAGCTTCGCCCAACAGGAAGTGAGCTATTATGGGTTGTTCGGAAAAAGCATGCTCTGGAATTTAATATACTCCTCCTAGGCCATTAACCCGATCAGCGCCAGAGTTGGTCAGCATGAAGGGAAGACATTGAGTGACATTTGGATGAAACTTCAGCTGTGTGTTCGTTATAAGAGGCCGATCACATGGATATAACTTTTGTGAGTCAAAGTTATAGCGCCACCAACTGGCAGCAGGAAGTGCTTGTTTTATCAAAATTGCTTTGAATCACCGTCTTATTTTCACCCGCTTTACTTCAAACTTCATCAGTATAATGTCAAAACATGGCAGATATAGACATATGAATGGATTCCTGATATTTTAAATACTGTTGCCATGGCAACGTGTCAAAGTTTAATAATCTTTTAGGGTGTTTTTGAGACTCTTAGCATGCTTGAAATGGCATGAAACTCAACACACACATCAGTGATGCCTTCTGTGATGGGGGGTTAGTTTTATCTACAGTCACCAAACTCTGTATATATATTGTTCTCATCAAGCCGGACATCTTTCTAATTTACAGTCATTAGCTCTGACCAACAGGAAGTCAGATATTTTGGGGGGGGTGACAGCTAAAGCATGCCTCTCTGTTTCTGCATTCTCTTTCTGTGTGTGTGTGTCTGTCTGTGTGTGTGTGTGTGTCTTTGTGTGTGTGTGTGTGTGTGTGTGTGTGTGTGTGTGTGTGTGTGTGTGTGTGTGTGTGTGTGTGTGTGTGTGTCTGTGTGTGTGTGTGTCTGTGTGTGTGTGTGTCTGTGTGTGTGTAAGGGGGATGGGTGCACCTGCAGTATTCTGAATGTCATTCTGAACTCGATTTGAAGAGCACTGCAATATAGTTTTATATAATTAGTTTAATAATTATGTTAATAAAAATATAAAAGGACCTTTAGATAAATACTGGACTTAAGGACTTAAAAAAATGTAAGCTGCAAAATATAACTTTGACATGAAAACATCATCTGACATGAAATTCATCTAAATTTAAATGATCTCACGGATGAGGCTGTTGTGGTTAACGATTATATTTGCTGCAGTAAATGTGGCATATTCAGATTACTTTAATATAGTTATTTTATATTTAACGGATTTAAAATCATATTGCAGCAAAGGATAACTTCACATTTGAAATTAAACTATGACACTATATCACTATTCAGACTGGACTCATTTTCTAAATGACATTTGAGTTACAATTCTTATCACGACATCTGAGATTTCATGTACTCATTTAGATAGTATTCTTTTTTTTTTTTTTACAGAGTGTGTGTGTGTGTGTGTGTGTGTGTGTGTGTGTGTGTGTGTGTGTGTATGTTTTCTATACAAGATACATGGGCTTTACAGAAGGTCATGTGCTGTGTTTGCAAAGATCAAGTATGACGCATGTCTTTAAATGAATTATTTACTGATATAATTCAAATTTATTTAAAAAAAAAGTAAATTTCACATGATTTTATAAAAGTGGCTGTTTATAATAAAGTTCCATAAAATTTAGACACTCATCTTACTCTTACCTGACACTGATATTAAAATCGGCGTTGCGGTTTCTGTGATTTGGCTCCATTTATTAATTTTGTAATTAACACTTTTTATTGGATACTTCCCATATTTAAATGAAAGCACACTTTTTGGTGCATGAGATTGGTGAACAAACAGTAGCTAAGGTAGGTCAAAAACACATGAAGAGAAATGTTAGGATAATACAACATCAGCATTCGGACGGTATTCTGCACTCATCTGAAATTGACCTTTGACATCATCTGACATGAAACTCATCAAAATTGAATTGATCTCATAGATGTTGTGGTTTGTGGTCATAGCAGCACCGACTGCTGCAGTTAATGAGGGGAATTCACATGACTTTGACAGTCATTTTATTAAAACATTATTTTCACTACAATAAATAAATAAACAACTTGCCTAATGTACTTTACTTAATGATGATTGATCTTAAGATATTTTAACGTATAATATGTGTTGTGTGTACCCATGTTTACACGTGCGCAACAATAGAGTTTAGATGCGTTTCATATCATAGGCTATCACAAATAACTATCACTTTAGTGTGACAAAAAGTTTTAGAAAAAACTATACAAATGCCTTGCATTAAACACTGGCCTTCTGGACTTACGGATTTTTGAGCTGCAAAAGATTAATTTTGCGCATATTTGAAAGTGACCTATTATATCCTATGACAATAAAATTCATCTATATTTAAATGACATCATGGGTGTGGCTTGTGGTCATAGTGACACCAGCTGCTGTGGTAAATGTGGCATATTTAAAATATTTGTAAAAAAAAATGCATAATTGCATAAATGCATATTGCCTGTCGTGCACAGTCGCCCTGAAGCCACCGGCTTGGGCCCGTCATCACTGCTTGCAGCTTTCATTTCTTTTTGTTTTTTTAAAGCAAAGAAGCAAAAATATATATATATCAGTAGTACTTGGGTTTGATACGTTTCCACACAAATCTCAAAATGTACTAAAAACAATAGTTTATACAAGATAACATAATAAGATAATAATAGTTTGAAGTCTTTGAGGCAGCATCAGTTATAGAATAATATTTAGTAGATTAATACAATTGAACATTATAATTGTAATAACAAAAAAAAAAACATTTTATTTTATTTGATAACTTAAGAACATCACATGGAAACAAGCCCAAGTCTTCACATCATAACTACAAAAATGCCTACTTGTTTTGTGAGCATGGTTAAATTATGCTTTCAGAACATTTCTAAATCAATGAAATAGTTTCATAGGTTGGTATGGGTTTATACAACATACTAATAGTTTCATATTAATAAAACATAACTCTTTCACATTGACAGCAAAATGTAAAAAAAAAAAAAAAAAAAAAACAGCAACAAGACCAGATCCCCTCTGACCTTTAGAAAATTCCTGTCATTGAATGCTCAGTGATCGAGTCATTTATATATTTATTGATCGTTTGGAAATACAAAAGGTCCCTGTCATTAAAAGCCCTTTTCTTGTTTGTTTCAGCTAAATTCCTTCTCAGTCATCATTTCAACTAGCTGAATCTCACTGAGACCCAGTGTGAATAGTTAATATTTCAGTGTCACAACCACATGAATACACTTTGCCCTTATACTGTAGAACACATGCCTCAGCGTATCAAGTTAAAATCTACTGTCCAGTTAAAACTTAACGTACAATAGAACATCAACACAGTCTCAAAGTGGTCGATGGGCGTAATTAAAAACTCCACTTGTGTTGTCAGATGTAATAGAATTAGCTCATTTGGTCCAATTCTCTAATTTTTGCCCTTAAGTGTCTTTTGCGGATTTTGATCATCCACTTAATGCTGAGTTTGGCAAAGTCTGCTGCTTTAAATAGAGCCATGAAGACGCCACACAAGATGGCTATAGTGTTCCACGGGTTTGCTGTGACAATCTGTTCAAAAACAAAAGACACACTTAATTAGACTCTCTGTATAGCATTTGAAATAAACGTTCAGATATTTTTTGTAAATATCAGTTTAATATTTAATGAAGTGCTCACTTACATCTTTCACTTGCTGTATAAATGGATCTCGCCATTGGAACACAACAAAGAAAAGCTCATTGGCTTGCTCCTGTGGCGGCCTCTTGTCGATGTACTTCACCACACTGGACTGAAATAAACATGGATGATTGTAAGTAAGTGGCTGTAGCCAAATATTCAGTATTTTAGGTGGATGAACAACAACAAACGACATATTACACAGTGTCATTATTTATTTAACAAAAACTAGGCCAAAATGGAAAAGCCATGGGTGACAAACTAAGTACACCCTTACTGCTTTAAGAGGGTGAATTAGCAGTCAGATGCTGCTAATAAAATGCCTTTAATTATTCATCAGCAAGTGTGATCATCTATAAAAGCAGAGGTTTTGGCATTCAGGTGTGTGTTAACACACTGCCAATGAGAAAAGACATCAGCAATGATCTTAGCGAAGCAATTGTTGCTGCCATCAATCTGAGAAGGGTTACGGTCATTATCAACCAATTTGAAGTCCATTATTCAACAGTGAGGAAATTCTGAGAAAACATTCAAGACAGTTGCCAGTCTTCCCAGGAGGGGCCTTTCCAGCAAATTCACCCCAAGGTCAGACTGTGCAATGCTCGGAGAAATCGCAAAACACCCAAGAACTACATCTCAGACTCTGCAGGCCTCAGTTAACATGTTAAATGTTAAAGTTCCTGGCAGTACAATTGGAAAAAGGCGGGACAAGTATGGTATGTCTGGAAGGGTTGCCAGGAGAACGCGTCTTTTCTCTAAAAAGAACAAGGTGGCACGGCTTAGGTTTGCAAAGTTGCATCTGAACAAACCACAAGACTTCTGGAACAATGTCCTTTGGACAGATGAGACCAAAGTGGAGATGTTTGGCCAAAATGCACAGCGCAAGTTGGGTGAAAACTAAAAACAGCATATCAGCACAAACACACTGATAGAGGGTTGATTTGCAGCCACAGGACCTGGCCACCTTGCAGTCACTGACTCAACCATGAACTCCTCTGTATACCCAAGTATTCTAGAATCAAATGTGAGGCCATCTGTCCGACAGCTAAAGCTTGGCCGATATTGGGTCATGCAATAGGACAATGATCCCAAGCACACCAGCAAATCTACAACAGAAGGAAAAGAATTAAGGTGTTGCACTGGCCCAGTCAAAGTTCAAACCTCATCCTGACTGAAACGCTGTGACAGGACCTTAAAGGGGGGGTTCTAATGCTATTTCATGCATTCTGACATAAAGATTTGTTAATGAATGTTAAAGATTTGGATTTTCATGCTAAACATGGACAAAATTTTGGAAAAAAAAAACGACAGAGTAGTTCTGTGCCAACTAGACTCCTTCAGGAAAGTTTCTATTTTTTTGAGTATGGCCCTGTATGATGTCATAAAGGGAAACAGAATTCCTTGTATGGGCACTTCTCCCGAATGAGCGCGTGAGCACATCAACCAGAGCGAGAACAAGAGCTTCCCATCATCGAGCTTCGTTTGGTTATGGTAGCCGTCAGCAGCGCTGTCATTTTATTCTTAGACCACGAAATTAACAATGTCACTAAAGAAGTGTGTTTTTGGTTGTGAGGGAAAGATAACCTTGTTCAGCTTCCCAAATAACCCTGTGTCAAGGAAACAGTGGATGCAATAAACAAATGCCTGCAAACCTCAATGAACTGAAGCAACGTTATAAAGAGGAGCGGGCATTTGTGGAGTTCAGAATCAGTGCTTACTGATATAGAGAATAACTCCCATTGGAGCGACTTTGTGCTGTATAACTTTGCAGACCTTTTTCATGCTCAAACTGCAAACAATACACACTAAAGAAAGTTGACCATGCAAAAAAGCATAATAGGCTGACTACTAAAAAGTCTAATTTGGTTGAACACTAATCTGAATATTTATTTAAAAAAAAACACTTGATTTTCCATGGTGGTTATGACCCTGATTATTATTAGCATGCTGACAAAGACTGGTAAATAGCATAACAAATCCATTACCTCCTGTCTAAATTCAACCGATTCATTTCCTCTGCCCGACGTCTTGACCAAAGACATTTTGACCCATGTCCGAAAGCCTCCAGAGAAGGTCCACATTGAGTAGTTCCTTTCACAATCCATCATAAAAGCTGCTTTATCTGAGCTGATAAGAAAAAGACTTTTACATAAACAGTAAGACAAATCTAATTCATGCTGAAAAGTTCTGTATAGATCCACCTTTTATGCATGTCACTGAATGTGGCAAAAATCATGTAACTGATAGCGCTGAAATCCTCCTCCGTTTCATTCCGACTGAACTGAAGGAATATAAGTTCTCGGTTCCTCACATCAGTCGGCCCTCTGACCACTATGGCTCGCTTCTGCGCCAGACATGTTGCATAAAAGATTATTAATTAACAGTAGCATTGCTTCGAAAACAGTTTATGAGGAAGCTCCAAAACATACTTGCGTCTGGTTTGAATATGGCCCATGGTAAATGACCTCCTCTGTTATACAGTTACTTTCCCCTACTCTGCCCGATGCAACAAGAGGAGGAATGTTGTCATGATAGTGATGCATGCAACTTAATAACTGTGCCTTCCCAGGATACAAAGCAATTCCTGTTCGCAAAGAAATTATGAAAGATTCTGTAAATAGACATACTGAGAGATACCATAAAATGAGTGTATTATAGCTCACCTGGTGCCGTGAACTCCTCAACTTCTTTGTATGAAACGGACATCACTGGATGGTTGAGTTTCTCCATGAAGTCTGAAATGGTTTGGTAGGCCAAGAACACAGCCACCGTAGTGAGCAGCAAGTAAATGAGGACAAGGATGACTGTGAAAACATTCTTCAGGCAAGCTTTGCTAAAACCAATGGGCATTAGATTGCTGTCCACAGCATCCTCATCTGCAATATATAATAAAAGTGTATTTTATAGAAATGTCTTTATTATAACTACAGAATCAATAAAAAAAAAAGAATAATAATAATAATAGATGCAGTCCTCCATGTCAGATTACCTGGGCTAATAAGCCATAATTGATTGTAAGCCTAAATTGATTGTACAGACCATTGGTGGCAATTGTTCTATGATCATCTTAAACTTACGATGCTTTTGGGAAACACAGCCCTGGGGTCCGTTCTTTGTACGTCGCTAACTCAGTTAGCAGGATTTGATTGTTGATGATTTGGCATGATCTTGGATTGTTTGGTTCTTCGAAGCACATCCTAGACTAAGCTGTTATTTCATGTAAACATTGCATCTTTTTAAGGAGCGTTGATACTTAAAATCTGTCCCAGCCACTGCTACTTTATTACAAGATTTCATTACTGAACCAGGGGCAATAATAATTTTAAATAATAATAATAATAATAATATAAAAATGTATTTGAAAATAATATTATAATGTTGTGTATAATACTACAGACACAGACACTTGATTGAGAGACTTATTTGTGATGGAATAATTACTTTATAATTTTATTGGGGTCTTACACACATGCTGTAACGTTACTCTGAGCCGTGCGTTAATTTGAGTGATGACGGATATTATGGGATGGCTTGATGCGGCGCAGGAGATGCAGATAACTTGATCTTGACCCTTAAGAAACTTAAATTAATGCTGTCACGCAACAAATCTGCTTCAAATTGACTTAAAATTAAATTAATTGCTAATTACAACACTGAAATAAAAATCTAAAGGGTGTACAAATATTATAAAATCGTGAATATGAATAATTGGGAATCATGTTTAAAAAAAAACAAACAAAAAAACATTTATCCATAATAACTTTTATGTTGGTTTGGTCGTTTGACTGTTTAAAGGTTCAGAAATTTGTGGGGCTTTTTGTGTAATTTGTCAAGTTTTTTGCCAGGTGTCTTTTTTAATTATATGATGTCATTACGTTGTCTTGCCGCCAGCCAATCGCTGCTTTACTGATCGTGGTTTCGAGTATTGATGCATCTGCCCTCTTTAGGGAACACGCAGTAATCTTAGATAACTTAATCCAGATGTTTTAATCCAATCCGCAAATTCGTTTGAAGAACCAAATTAGCCAGAGATCCAATTATCACGATTAGAAGATCTGGGATCTGTTAAATCATCTCAGAAGTATTAAGTGAGGTACGAAGAACCTCATTTTATTTCAGCAACTTAATACAAAATGTATCATACAATCAAACACTGTTAAACCAACTCCCTAAATGAATTATCCAAATAATGCACAATACCTAAATAATAAATATTTATATATATGTAAATACATTTATTTATATTAAATGCATGCATGCATAATAAATAAACACAAACTTAATAAATACATGCATAATAAATAAATGCAAAACAGGCTACATACATGCACAGTACTGTCCCAGAATGTAAATATCAAATCTGTCTAAATAAATAAATAATACAATACAAATATAATACAATTGTCCCAGAAAGGGAAATTTGTAAATAAATAAATGAATGAACAACCACGATTGCACCACCTAAACCATAACCACAATATAACTATAGCATCGATTAAAAAATATTACAATTAAGTATTACATTACACCATCTCACAACACACCTATACGAGTAATACATGAATCTACATCACAAACAGAAACCAATGACTTCTAAGTGTCATATTTTAGGAACATGTTCTGACCTGGTAAAGGGTCACAGCTTGCTTCATCATGCTCCACTTCAGAAACATCATTGTCCTCGTAGGACTCAAGTGGCCCAGCAGGACAGTCCTCACCATTGAACTACAATGCAACAAGTGACATAAAAATAAAAAAAATCAGACATATACAGTTATTTACATTTTTTTTTTTTTTTTTTTTTCAAAAGCACACACACATGTATAGTTGTATACAATAGTGCAGTATTGCGCTCCTCGTATCAAAAGCAAGCGGTCAGCTGTTATCACATGACTGCAGCTTCTGCTTAATAAGGGAAAGCTCACACTGGCGTCGCGTTCACAACCCTATGAATGAGTCCTGCGGGATCTCACCGCATTTCACACACTAGTTTCATTACCTCCTGATAAGATCGAGACGTGTCTCTCCTCATCATTGTGCTTCGCCTCCGAATATTTGGGGCATTTAAACTTTGCCATGAACTTGTGGGAGCAGGAGCCGGACCTTCAGACTCATCCTCGAGGAGCTCGCGTGAGGCACGGCCAACGGCCAACAACATGCCAAGCGTGACATCACAGCTGTTAGTCGGGGAGGGCTTAGATTCTCTCTTCTTTTTTTTTTTGCGTAAAAGTTTACGCAAAATATTTTTCTGTTACACAGTTTCTATAAATGTTTTCTCGTACGAATAAGTTGAATAACAGCACAATGACTGACATTAATTTTAATAGCAATTCATCTCTGTTCTGTAAGGGAAGCCAGTGCTTTCTTGTGTGATGAAATAAAAACACGTTATTTTCCCAACAGTTACTACTAAGGACGTTTTTAAAAGGCAGAATAATCAATTTCGTTCGTCCTTTTGAAGCGCGTGACTGTATGGAAGACTGACTGTCGCAAGAGCCAATAGCATTCAAGGCTGTTACAGGAACATGATTTTCATTGGTTGGACCTACTGAGCGACTACGCCCCGTCACTGCACGGACGACAGGGGGCATGATGTAGCCTAGTTTGTTCACTAGGCCTTGTTCGCCATGAATGTGTAAAAACATTAATAAATGATGACCATACAAAACTTTAAAAGAATTTGACAAAAAAAAATTGATTCACCTTCAAGTTCTTCCAAACCTGTATGAGTTTCTTTTTATCTGTTGAACACCAAAGAAGATGTTTTGAAGAATGTTGATTTAACCAGACAGTTGCTGGTCCCCACTGACTCATTTCCCCCCTATAGAAGTCAATGAGGACCAGCAACTGTCTGGTTAAATCAACATTCTTCAAAACATCTTCTTTTGGGTGAACTATTAAGTGTTTAATAAAACAATTTATTTGGATGCTTATGATGGTTGGACACCATTTCTGATGTCTCTTTAGTCATGCAAATTTCAGTATGTAAAATTTAGTATGACCCACATACTATAGTATACTAATCATACTACGTACATTTACCATATCTTTTATTATTATTATTATTATTATTTTCTATGGCAGAAATAGTAAACGTCTAGTATGCAGATATGGTTTAATTTAAAGGGATAGACACCCAAAAAATTTA
This sequence comes from Paracanthobrama guichenoti, assembly GCA_018749465.1. Lineage (NCBI taxonomy): Eukaryota > Metazoa > Chordata > Actinopteri > Cypriniformes > Gobionidae > Paracanthobrama > Paracanthobrama guichenoti. Next base: position 37,543,501 of record CM031959.1, on the reverse strand, counting down.
AATTAGCCCATGATTTACTCACCCTCAAGCCAGGTGTATATGACATCCTTCTTTCAGACGAACGCAGTCAGAGTTATATTAAAACATTTCCTGGCTAATCCAAGCTTTATATTGGGAGTGAATGGCAGCCCAAAATTTGAAGCCCCAAAAACCTACTGGTGCAACGATTAAGTCCCTGAACGAATCTGTGATCTGAATGAATCTGATGAACGATTCAAAGGGTTCTAGTTAATGAGATTAATCAAATTACATTTTCAGGTTAACACTGAACATTAAAGTTTTTTTTTTTTACTAACAACAAAAAGAAAAGAACAATACAAGTAGATAACATTTTTTTTTAAAGAGGAAAAATTAGTGCATCTTCAAAGGCATCACTTGTTAAAACAAAATCTGTCACGTTTATTTTATGTATTACAAAGGAATTTAAGAAATTAGTCAATTCAAATGTGAGGATGAATGTGAACTTTTGTATATGTAGCTATAAAACAATTACAATATAAAATGAAAAAAAAAAACATTAACACGATCTGTCAGTTATATTACTATACATTATTGCAGTAATATATAATTAATGAATATTATTAATTTTTAATGTTAAATGGTAATTTCAGAAGGGTTAATGAGATAAAAGAAGGAATTTCATAATGAGCGGGTGCTCTCAACATCCACATATTTGGGGACAAGAAGGCTTGCAAGATATGGGAAAAAAAAAAAAAGATTTCTGGGTCTTGTTTGAAAGTATACTTCTGAGGCAAGAGCCATGTCTTCTCTCGGTCTATATTTATTCCTCTTTAAATGTCATCTCTATCAAACTTTTATTTGTAAATGCATGATCCAAAAATAGCCTATAAAACCCAAGGAGAGCAAATATGTGCTAGTAATATATTGACAGTAGAATAAAAGATTTGTAAAGCTTTAGCAGCTTTAATGATCTGGACATCCAGTTATTTCATATTTCCATACTAAGATCTATTAAAGTGTGACCTACATAAATGACTTTTTTTATACATGGGCTTTAAAAAAATGTCTAAATGTACAGGTTCATAACATCTGTGCATTTGTCTGGATAATACCCATGACATTGTGAGAATTCGCTCGTTTAAAATATTGAGGAACGTAAAAGAGGAGTTTCATTGGTGGTGGCGTCACTTCCGGTCCGTGTCACGTGAATGGAGAAGCAGAAACTCGCGGCAAGTGGAAGTTTAGAAAGTTCCCAAAGCAGAAGTTGGTGTTTCATCTGAAATGCACACCATACAAGTACACTATATCCAGCATCCCAAAGAGCGATGTATTACAATCTCCTAAAGCACCAATTGCGAGATCCCGTTCTGCTCCGAAACAAATGGAGCATTTCCACCTCTGGTTGTGGAAGCTGATCTGAGATCAGCACCTGAAAGACTGAATGGAAACACAGACAGACGGACACTCCCATGACAACAAGGAAACTGTAGCCGCAGACTCGGTTCTTACACACCAGCACGACAGTCCACAATGTTTTATGTCCGTAGTGTTGTATTATACGCGTTACTATGCGTTTGCTCCACAAATGATAGTCAAATAAAAAACGCATCGAAACCGGTGCGCGTGTTCACCGAGGAGGAGCTGCAAAGATACGATGGGAGCGAGGTATGTTCCGTGTCACAAAAACACCGTGCTAGTTTTAAACAACATTTCGGCAATATGTGCTCACTTGATTATTTTATTAAATGCAAATCGCATTTGATGACGAGTTTTAAACGTGCCCCCGCCCCCTTCACAGGATGGACAACCAATTTACATGGCCATTAAAGGAGTGGTGTTCGACGTCACCACTGGAAAAGGTCAGATGCTGTTTACAACTTGACCTTCTCCAACCTTTTGTGTGCTGCTGGAAGTGTCTAACTCATAAACACTTCTTAGAGGAAGCAGATCTATCCGTTTGAGTGATCAGTGTGTAACAGAGTTCCTTTTTGTGTGTGTGTGTGTGTGTGTGTGTGTGTGTGTGTGTGTGGCTATATAGGCTACTTGTGAGGGTCAAATGTCCTCACTAATATACTGAAATATTATGACAACAGACGAGTGAGTCCTTACTAGTTAAACAGGATCATAAAAAAAAAAAAAAAAAACAGTTTTTAATTAAAATCTAGTGCTTTGCACGTTTCCTTGAGGGTTGTGTTTAGGGGTAGGGCTTGGGTTAAGGAAATGTCATTAAAATGACATAAAATCAATGGAAGTCTATGCATATGTCCTCACTAATACAGTATAGTGTGTGTGTGTGTATTAAGCAGTGTATTGGAAACCACAGGCCTGTTTGCATTTGCTGGATCAAGTTTCCAACAGTCCCAGGAAAAAACAGGGATTCCCAGGGCTGGATTTTAGCATAGTTCCAGGGATTATGGGAATTTCTATAGTGAATTTAAAGTCACCATGATGAAAACTGACAATTCTTTTTTTTTTTTTTTTTTTGTAATGTAATATTGCAATATTTATTAAAAAAATAAAGATTTATTTGTGCATATCATTTTTAAATTCATGTGGCCTCATTATCTTTAATCAAAAAAACTTTTCTTCTTTGATGACATTTATTGGCTCATGGGCGGGACAAGCTGTCAATCACATGAGATCTCAGCAATAGCAAACCACAACATTCCAACCATCCAATCAATTCTCAATGGACAAAATCAAGTCCCGCCCTACTCAGATATATATGGAAGCTTGTTTCCGCCACAGAATCAAACATTTTAAAAGATAATTGCGACTTTTTTATATATGTTTATATCTTTCCTGTAGCTCAAACAATAAGAGCGTGGCGCTAGCAACGCCTAGGTCATGGGTTCGATTCCCAGGGAAAGCAAGAACTGACAAAATGTCGAAATTTTACCTTGAATGCGATGTAAGTCGCTTTGGATTAAAGCGTCTGCCAAATGCGTAAATGTAAATCTTGCAATTCTGACTTTATGACACGCAATTCTGATTTTATATCTCAGAATAGTGAGATATATATACTTTCTCAGAATTGCGAGTTTATATCTTGCAAGTTTGACTTTATAATACCAATTGTGACTTAATATCTCCCAATTCTGAGATAAAAACTCAGAATTGTGAGATGTAATGTTGCAATTGCGATAAAAACAAGTCTGAATTGTTATGAGATAAAAAGTCACAATTACCTTTTTAATTTTTTATTCTGTGGCAGAAACAAGCTTCCATAGATATGTCACAATAGACTATCGCAACATACGTTTCATGCCGACTTTTTATAATCATGTTTAGTTTGAAACTATTTAATCGGCTAGAAATTGTAATTTGTCGTTGCAATCTATATAGATAGAATTTGTCAAGAATGCCTAGAAAAGTCATGGGAATTCCTTGGTCAGAAAGTGTGGAAACCTTGTTTTGTTCGTTTAATTTCTAGAATTTTACAGAAAAGGAGCATCTTATAATGCCCTTGTGGGCAAAGACTCAACCAGAGCCGTGGCCAAAATGTCCCTCGACCCAGCAGATCTCACACATGACACTGTAAGTTGGGGATTTTATAAAGATCACAACTTTGCACAGAAAATAAATGTTTCAGCTTCATCATATAACACTGTTGTTAGATTGAATATTGGATTGACTCTTTTGGTTCTTATTTGTTAGACGGGTCTCACTGCGAATCAACTTCAATCCCTCGAGCAGATATTCAAAGGCACTTACAAAGCAAAGTACCCTATCGTGGGATACACCAGCAGACGCGTTCTCAATGAGGATGGTAGCCCCAATAAAGACTTCAAGCCTGAAGACCAACCTAATTTCAACATTAAAGATGAATTTTGACACTGAGACAGCCTTTAAAGATAATTGTCTTATAATAAAGCTATCCAACAGTCAAATCAAAAATCTGAATAATAGTTGTTTGTGACCCCTGACAGTACTCTTAAGTGGGCATGTGTAAATTTGAGGTTGTCTGGTGGTCTTTCAGCCCACAGCCTAGAAAACATTATGATGCATACTGTCCTACATGGGTTTTTCCCTGGTGGGCTGCTTTGAAGGTCATTCAAATGAGGACACCTACAGGTGTGATTAAAAAAAAGAAAGAAATAGGTGTGACGTTTGACCTTTTTACATGTATTAAATGAAGCTAGATAATGATCTTAAATGTTTACGTTGTGTAAAAAGTATTGATTATTGTAAACCTGCATTAAATGACTTGTTTTCTTTCACTGTACACGAGGGGAAAGTTTGGTGATTCACACTTCATGTAGAAATTGCTTTGTGGTGAGGGGTTTGGTTTTACAAATTAAGAAGTTAAGCGTTAATGTTATCATTCCATGACAACATTTTTACTCAAACGCCATCTCAGTCATAATTATAGTGTTTGTGTCTAATCTGAGCAAAATGCCCTTGATGACCAGAAATGTTTCACATTAATCTGAGAGAGAGTTGGCTTGTTGTCCTGTCATATTAGTGTCATCTGGGATATTTTAAGTCTGAATGCGATGTAATAAACAAGTTGTTTAGAAACACACAGACAGGTGTCATTTGGTCTCAAAAGAGTGTGATGTGAGTCAGGCTTTCGGATCACGGCTGTTCAACATGTAGGTCAACATGTAGAAGAGACCGGGGCTAGTTGTCACAAGAGCTAAAGGATCTGAAAAAAAAGCCATATCTATACTACTGTTTAAATGTTTGAGATTATAGTAAGTTTTTCTATGTTTTTGAAAGAAGTCACTTATGCTCACCAAGGCTGCATTTATTTGATAAAGAAATACAGTAAAAACTTTAATATTGTGATATATTATTACAATTTAAAGCATCCATTACTCCAGTCTTTATTGTCACATCATCCTTCAGAAATCATTCTAGTATGCTGATTTATGATTTTTATCAATGCGCTGAGGAATATTTTTTTTGTGGTGATCGAGGTACACTTTTTCAGGATTCTTTGTTGAACAACAAATAAAAAAAACAGCATCTATTTGAAATAAAAATGTAACAAATGTTTTCAATTTTGATTGATTCAATGTAACCTTGCTGAATAAAAGTACTTATTTCTTTAAAAAGGTTTTACTGACCAAACTTTAAGAATTCTGTTCTCCAAACTAACATTCATTAAGCCAAATGTTTTATTTCATTTTATCATTTTATTTTTAAATATAATAATTGTATGATGCATATTTGTTCTACTGTTTGAATTTCACTGGAAGCCATTAAAAAAACGATTATTTTTTGGCAAATTCCCAAATATTGGGGTATGTTACGAAAATGTTTGTTCACGAAAATGCCGAAGTGTGCAAATAAACTATGTCTTTCTTACCCTGGTAAATAATCAGCATTGTACCCAACACCGTAAGGTATATGCCTAAAAATCAAACTGAAATCTGCTGCCCAGTTCTCCCCAGTAAAGAAAGAAAGAAACTGTTCAAACTAGAGATATTAAGAAGACTCACTAGTACAGTTTTAAACTCCCCTGCATGTTTAACTTTCCAAAACATCAAAAGGCTCCTGATGAGAAGACAGTGACCTGATTTCTATGGAGTCTGTAAGCAGTAGGAGGGTATATGCCGAAAGGCATTTGGTCAAATGCAGTTCTTTTATTTTCACGATGATACATCTTACTTAAAAACATGGGGGCTGGACGGTTTCATGAATGGTAGTGAGTCAGTTAGCAAACACTGTCAGATTCAGAGTCTCAAAATGATGTTTTTTGCTTCTTTTAAAAATTCCCGGGGTATCATTAGCATTTACAGCAAAATAATGAATCATTGTAAAAGTGCCTTTACTGTAAACACTGGCCAGGCTTGAATTAATATCATATTTACCAGAAAACCTTCAGAAACTAATTGATTTCAAGAAAGAATTCAAAATTACTAAGTAACTGCCATGCATTTTATATAAGATGCTAAAAAATGCTGGGTTAAAAACAATCCAAGTTGGGTTGATATAGACAGATATAAGATTGAAAATGGACAAACCCAGCAATTGGGTTGTTTTAACCCAGAGGCTAGGTTAAATGTTTGCTTAAAACAACCCAATTGCTGGGTTTGTCCATTTTCAATCTTACATCTGTAAATATGTAAATATGATATTAATTCAAGCCTGGCCAGTGTTTACAGTAAAGGCACTTTTACAATGATTGTTTTTTGACTTTACAATGAATGGTTGTTTTTAACCCAGCATTTTTAGAGTTTATGATAGTAGATATGTTACATAATAATGACTGCTGGCTAAAGATTTTAAACTCAGAATGGACTTTATCCCCATGTTTGTTTTTTTTTCTAATGCAGAATGATACATGCTATGCATGCTCTTGAACCTTCTGGCCATGTAATTTGATATGTACTTCCTCCATGCCATATTCTCTATTACCCACGTGTTACCATTTACATTCGTGCTCACATGAGTGACGTATGTCACACTTTCCACCCTCGGTCACAACAACTTGCCTTTTGTAGCTAAAGAGGTGTTGATGGTGGGAGCCCATGATGCTGCTTCCTGTCTCCATTGCACATCAGAATTTCCCCTTTGCCCGCCCACTTGTATTTTGTGTGGTGCAGTGGGCTGTTTCAGTTCAGTCAGTCTGAGTCTCTTGGTAGTGTCTGTTCTGCTCCGGAGTAAATGTAGCTTACTACTTTCTCCAGCCACCCACAACATTTGACCTCTGATTTAATATTTTATAGTGGTGAGTAACATATTTATTTACATATACTGTTTTTATTATTTGTGTTATTACCTATATCTTTGTTCTATGTTTTGGAGCTGTTAGCTAATTAGATACATTTATGCATACATTCTTTTTTTTTTTTTTTTTTTTTACTGTAATAAATATAACCACTTGATATTTTGCTAATAATTTTCATGTGTAGAAGACTAAAACTGAATCTATTTAATATTTTAGTTTTTATTTATTAAATGCATTATTTGGATCATGAGCTTTGGGTGTTGATTATATATTGCACTCTGTATTAATTTAAACCCTTTTCACTGATCAGGTAATCTGACCAGGAGGACTGATTGGTCATCACAACCCAGCAAACCTATGAAGGTGCTGAGTGGTCACGCCGTGGTAAGTTATCACCTTCGCCCATAGTTTCACACACCTATTGTCCCTTAATGTCATCATGGAAACTGATTAGTACGTATTTGAATTGACTGACTTCCCTAAATCTCATTGAAAGGATAAACATCATTTGTTCTTTCTGTTTCAGCCTAAATCGTTGACCCAAAACAGCGTGGACTTATTCATCATGTCAGCCACAGCTGTAAGTATATTGATCCCAAGATCTTACACATACAGCACTTCTTATCACCTTCTGATTGATAGATTAGTGCCATTATGGAGTCTTTAAAGGCTGAGCATTGAGAACAAAGCTTAAAATGGAATGTTACAAAATCTTGTTACATCTCAATATGTTTTTCCAACACATAGTTTAAAATGTGGTTTACAAAGCCTGCTTATTTAAGCTCTTGTTGCACCAACCCAAAATTCCCCAATTTCCATTTTTAGCTCTGGCTCTCCCTCTGTAGTTCATTGCTTCATCTGACTGATTGCTTTCATTTTCTATTAGGTTCCAACGAATACAGGACTTTCCCTTAGTCAGCAGACTTATGCCCATCTGACCAGCATCTCTCACACTGGTAAGTCTCACTTCTGTTCTTTTAAATGTCATTGCTCTTTAATATGTTGTCTTGGACTTTTTGAAAAAAAAAAACACAAAAACTGCAGTTTACTATAAATTAGAATATACTAGTGGAATATAGTGATGTTTACGGGTTTCTTTATTGATATTCAACAGGAAACTTGAACATCAATCAAAGGCGTTGGAGGACCATGTTTCGACGAGTACAGAAAAGGAACATGGAGTCCCATGATGCAAGTGCGCATCCCAAAAACAAACTATTTGGGCGAGCCTTGTCTGATATCTGTCAAAAAGATGGGTGTCCTCCCAAACCAATTATGGTGAGAATTGTCAGAATGATCAACAGTACTTCACTGCAAAGCAAACAAATGTAGTATTTTATGCATGTGGTTTTAGTCTATCAAATGTCTAAATTCACTTCAATTTGCTTGGCAGGATATCCTTACATTGCTACTGAGAAATGGTCTGTACACCGAGGGGGTGTTCAGGAAGGCAGGCAATGCCAGAGCGCTGAGAGAGATCAAGGCGCAGCTCAACGATGGGATTGAAGTGGATCTGAAAGAGCAGTCAGTCTTTTTGCTTGCTGATCTTGTCAAGGTATGGGACGACCTTGGGAAACATGATTTGATTTGAGTGATTAACAGTAATGAAGTCTAAAAGATGCATATTTGATCATTAATTCTTGGTTTTATGTGTATTTTGATTTGCAGGATTTTCTTAGACATCTGCCTGGCAGTTTGCTAATGGTGGAGAAGGCCAAATCCTGGATGACTGCAATGGAAAAGGAAGATGACGTTCAGAAGTGTGCTGAAATCAAAATGTAAGTTATCTAATGACACAATTGGGTTAAATAAAACGCGTTTAGTGTAAATGAACTGTAAATGTGACCAGGTTTTCTTTATTTTGTCTTTAGGGTGATCAACACACTTCCTGAGCCAAATATTCAGCTCTTGAAGCACTTGATTGTTCTGCTTTACCTCATAAGTGAGAATGCAGAAGCAAACAAGATGGTTCCCCACAATCTAGCTACATGTGTTTCCCCCAACTTGCTCCAAACAGACAACTTGGAAAAGATGGAAGAGGTGGGTGTATACTGATTTCTGCAAGTTCTCACATGATGTGGTCAGGAGCCAGACAATAGCAGAAGAGATCAAACTAGTTTCATATCCAAACTTATTTTGACCTATTTTCATGGGATTTCATAATTCATGTGATGACGGTATTGTTGTTGAAGTGGCCTTTGTTTAATCCTCATGCCACTCTGGGTTTCTATTTGCAGGTGACAAAGCTGACAGAGTTTCTCATTGACAACTGCGATAAAATATTTGGTGAGGATGCACTGACACTTTTTGGAGACTCTGATGAAGATGAACTCAGCGATAACCAAGGTAGCTTCTTTAAGATTTAGTCATTTAGAACCCTGTCGATTTTATATCAGTGGGCATGAAGTATCAACTGTCTCAGATGCTTCTCTGAAAATTATTTATGGAGAAAGAAAAACAGTAAGAATATTGAGCTATAAAAATAAGTATAGACAGTATAGCTCAGATGATTTGACCTTGAATTATATCTTGGGAGATATGAGAATAGTGCTAAGATCTCTTCTGAAATCCTTGAAGAAAGGATACAGGAGACTTTAGCTAAATTATTCTTATCTATGGGTTCATAAAGTGTTATTTTCCATTTTGCCAGTCAATATGCAGTTGTAGACATCCTTTGACCAATGAGAATTTAAGAGGATGTACAGTTGTACCTTCAGAAATCCAATTGGCCATCCAATTCCAACTTGACTTTTATTTCCACAAAACATCTTACCAATTCCTATCTGTTTCCATTGTTTAGGCAACCTTCACATAGTAGTTAGCAAAGCCAATGTAGACAAAATAACTTGATATGATCTTATAGTACTTAACGTTCTGAAAACTAATATGTATCTGTCCTTGATTTCTCCTTCAGACTCTTATTCTTCACACCATCATGACTCTGCGTATGACAGTAATGACCCTGATGCAGACAAGGGGAGTTTTTCAGACATGGACTCTATCAAATCCGGCATTGAAGAGGAAGCCCAGAAACATTCCAGCACCGTGGAACCTTGGACTACGAAATTGCTGACCCGCAGACGCTCTGAACCAGCGATCGTCTTCAGCCAGGGAGTTCGGCACCTTGCCCTCTCTAGGAGCCAAACAGAAATGGACTTTCATGACAAACAATTAACAAAACAAATCTCAGATGACTGTATTGTGTTTAGAGCCGGTAACAGCTTGGGGAAAAGCTGTTGTTTGGCACCTAAAACTGGGGCCAGGACAACCTCTAAAGACTCCTCATATTGTTCTTCAAGTTCACTTGAGAGTTGTTTCTCCAGTGCTTCAGAGAGCTCAATTCATAATAGCTCTCCCATAATGGCTTCATGCAATCAAAGAAAGGCCCTTCTTCGTAAACATTCGTTCCCCACCCGCCAGTCGGCACCTGCACCGAATCGTTCGGAGACCCCCAAAAGACGCTCGCAATCGATGAAGAGCGCACACATCAGAAGCAGGACTGTCTTTGGGCGGAGCGGCTCCACCAAACAGGCCATCGAGAGAGCTCTACGCCATAGCCAGACCCTACCCGAGGTACTGAATCCTCAACCGGAGCCGAGGCACTTGTCTAGTAAGGAGGTTTTCCAGCAGGTGGACAGTAGGATACCAAGCAATCCTCCAAGTTATCAGCAAGCGGTTGAGCACAATTCCCATGTAGCTCTCTCGAGCCGTAAATCGCTGACTGTTCAGGATGCCAGATGTCTATCGAAGAAAACATGCAGCTGCTCCAGATCCTCAAGCGAGGAAACACTGGATTCACCTTCTGGGAATGAACATTTTGATATTCACAACAGAGACAATGAAGAGACATGTTGTGATAGTATGTGTGAATCCTCCTCAGAGGTGAGACAGAGGACCACATCTGATTCTGTCTATGAAGCATCACTACCAGAGTGGTGCAGTCAGGAACACCTCAGAGAGACATATGTCTGACGAGTCTTTTTTCTTGTTGCTGCTTTTTGATGGTGGCAGAATGTCTTTTGTATATGACCTCATAATGAGGCACAATTTAGAAGTACAATGAAGTGCAATTCAGGTATAGATTTGCACTGAATATGTTGAATTTTGGTTCATGGTCTTTTGTGACAAGTGATTTTTTTGTGATTTTCCAGCTTCCCAAAAAATGAGAAAAAAAGTAACTGAAAGGCACTTTGAGGAATTTTCACTACACAGGTATATACGTTTTTGTGCAATGTTTGCAGAACTTAAAAGCAATGTAAACCATATGTATGTCTTCTTGTGAAATAAAGACATGAAATAAAACTACAGTCATGTTGCCATTTGTGAAAAAATAATTTAAATAATTAAATCTTTTGTTTGTTTATTTGTTTCAAACAATGATTCAAATCAGCTTGGCCTGTAAATTATCGTTAACTAAATATAAAGCACAACACAATTTTTCATTTCTTTAAATAAAATATACTGTAATTAAAATAAAATGTAAAAAAAAAAAAAAAAAACTTATGTTAATATGTTTACTATTACTAAATTACAATGTATATAAATGTCATCGCATTAGATCAGCAAAACTTATGCCCCAACTAGAGGTACAATCTTGATAGCCATCAAAAATAATGCATTTTTAATGAAATATGAGGGAAAGAATCTTTTAGTTAAAGCAGGTCTGCTCCTCTGCATGCAGTGCACGTGTTAATGCGGCTCGAGATGCCGGTTTGCAACTCCCCATGACCCACATTTAAAACCAATACATTAGATAACAAAATGTCAAACCAAGTGGCAAAAAGATAATCCTACATTCTTATAAATAAACATTCCAAAAGGGGGTTTTTGCAGTGATGCCATAGGGGGTTTCAACCCTGGCCATCGAGACACACTTTCCTGCAGAGTTAAGCTCCAACCTTGATCAAACTCACCTGGCTGTAAATCTGTAGTCCTCCTGAAGACCTTCTCAATCAGCTCCCTAACTTCTCTTGGTTGTGAATCAGTATATCAAGTAGCCTACACGAATTTGGGCACTAGTAAGGACCCTGTCTCACGACTCTCCAGCGACATGACTACGTCTTCATTTTTAAAACATCACTAATGGTATACTGTATATGAACAATAGCAGAATTGATATCTAAAAAAAATTATAAATGTTAGCAAGATTATGTTCATTACCTATCTATGCTGAAATATGATTAAATAATGGTTTGTATTTGAAAAAACATCTGTCACGTGTCGTGATGTGTAGCTATTGAGTTGGTTTGCGCGATATGTGTTTCACACTTCAGAATATCCGTTGAGTAAACATAGGATGCATCCGAAGTCCCTATATAGTAGGTGAAAAACAGTAACAAAAGAAATACTGTATGCCTGAATTCACAGTACTCATAAAAGAGTAAGCAAAATTGCTTGTTGGAGTTGAACTCTGAAGTAAAGGGCATGGATCTCGAGTTGAGGACCATTTTTGGTTCCCCAAAGAATTAATCCTACAGTAAACAGTTCTTAAAATAACTATTATTTTCTTAGAGTAAAGAACATTGTAATAATCTAAAGAACTGCACTATAAAGAACTTTCTGTATAATGGAAAGGTTTAATGGATGTTAAAGGTTCTTGAACCATTGTTGCCAATAAAGAACCTTTATTTTTAAGAGTGTAGAAGTTTCTCTGAACTTTTTACATCTTGAAATTATTTTTAACTAACTGTTTAAGCATTTAAAACATACATTTTCTATATTTTGTAACATTACTTTTCAAAGTCTTAACCTCCTATAGGTGCCACTGTCCTCATATGAGGACATTATATTTTAGTGAATTTCTCTGACACCATATGTCACAGTTAAAGTCCCAGTGAACCGGAAGTAGCAAGTGAGTTTTCTTCAGTGCTGTGACGTATTTCCAAGTGAAGCGGAATATTGAATAGAGGGCAGGGTTTTACTTCAGCGCTCCTCCTCTCCATCTCTCGCTCACAGCAGACTAACGGCTGGAGGGGAGTGGTTAAGGATATTCAAACCTAAGCCGTCAAACTGACATCATCTGAGAAGGAACGCCGTTTCCAGACCGGAAGTTACTTTTCAGAGTTTGATTAAAGATTACCGCGACAAACAATTTTTTTGTGTGTATTAACTTGCATGGATTAATTGTTCACTCTAAGACCTGTAATGTGTGCTAACAAAGTTAATAGGGTCAATTCTGATTTCATGAGGACTTTAAGTCTGGAAGCCCTGTGAAGAGCACAGCAAATTCAGGGTTTTTCAGAGATACCATTTGTTTTGAAGTTTCACCAGGACAACTTCAACTTGGTCTTTAAAAATGACTGAATTATCAAATTTAGTACTCTTATGGAAATATGATAATATTTTATAATTATAATTTAAATTTGACTATTTTTCAAATTGTTTGTTATCAACATCTCAGGAAAATGTTGCCAACTATTACTCCCATTATTACACTTTTAGATCCAGTGTATAGATACATTGCATTGAATGGCAAAACCCACGTATGGCCATTTTACCCACATATAGCATAAATTAAAATGGTATTCATTCCGTTTTAAACCGTACATAGCCATTCAGCCCCAAAATACAGAGATATGATTTTTTTGGCCATATATCGCCCAGCCCTACCCTATGGCATGCTTCAAATGCAGAATTTAGTGAATGATACATGATTATATCACTTGTTAAATAGTTATTTAAAAATTAGTACATTCAGTCCTGCATTACTATTATTGTAAACAATATACACTCACCTAAAGGATTATTAGGAACACCTGTTCAATTTCTCATTAATGCAATGATCTAATCAACCAATCACATGGCAGTTGCTTCAATGCATTTAGGGGTGTGGTCCTGGTCAACACAATCTCCTGAACTCCAAACTGAATGTCAGAATGGGAAAGAAAGGTGATTTAAGCAATTTTGAGCGTGGCATGGTTGTTGGTGCCAGACGGGCCGGTCTGAGTATTTCACAATCTGCTCAGTTACTTGGATTTTCACGCACAACCATTTCTAGGGTTTACAAAGAATGGTGTGAAAAGGGAAAAACATCCAGTATGCGGCAGTCCTGTGGGTGAAAATGCCTTGTTGATGCTAGAGGTCAGAGGAGAATGGGCCGACTGATTCAAGCTGATAGAAGAGCAACTTTGACTGAAATAACCACTCGTTACAACCGAGGTATGCAGCAAAGCATTTGTGAAGCCACAACACGCACAACCTTAAGGCGGATGGGCTACAACAGCAGAAGACCCCACCGGGTACCACTCATCTCCACTACAAATGGGAAAAAGAGGCTACAATTTGCACAAGCTCACTAAAATTGGACAGTTGAAGACTGGAAAAATGTTGCCTGGTCTGATGAGTCTCGATTTCTGTTGAGACATTCAGATGGTAGAGTCAGAATTTGGCGTAAACAGAATGAGAACATGGATCCATCATGCCTTGTTACCACTGTGCAGGCTGGTGGTGGTGGTGTAATGGTGTGGGGATGTTTTCTTGGCACACTTTAGGCCCCTTAGTGCCAATTGGGCATTGTTTAAATGCCACGGCCTACCTGAGCATTGTTTCTGACCATGTCCATCCCTTTATGACCACCATGTACCCATTCTCTGATGGCTACTTCCAGCAGGATAATGCATCATGTCACAAAGCTCGAATCATTTCAAATTGGTTTCTTGAACATGACAATGAGTTCACTGTACTAAAATGGCCCCCACAGTCACCAGATCTCAACCCAATAGAGCATCTTTGGGATGTGGTGGAACGGAGCTTCGTGTCCTGGATGTGCATCCCACAAATCTCCATCAACTGCAAGATGCTATCCTATCAATATGGGCCAACATTTCTAAAGAATGCTTTCAGCACCTTGTTGAATCAATGCCACGTAGAATTAAGGCAGTTCTGAAGGCGAAAGGGGGTCAAACACAGTATTAGTATGGTGTTCCTAATAATCCTTTAGGTGAGTGTATATATTGAATGGTACATTGTAATAATTTAAAGAACCACACTATAACGATAATAAATAACCTTTATTTTTAAGAATGTAGATTTTTTTAAGTGTATTTCATTTTTTTTAATTATTTTTAACCAACTGTTTTAATATTTAAAATAATTTAAAACATATATTTTCGATATTTTGTGGCATTCAAATACTTTTCAACGTCTTAAGTGTTCAAATAGCCTGTTTGTACATTAGCCTACCTGTAGGCTACTAAATGGGCTACAGAAAGTAGAGAACTGTCCAGATATCCACCTCGCAGCAGTTTATCAAGCTCAACCGCACCCATGATCTCTCCGCCTAGTCAGTGTATATGGACTAATGTTGTAATGTGACAGTGAGCTGTCAAAGAGCTTGTTAGCGACGCGACAAAAACCTCCAGTTCAGCAAGGCGGCATACGTTACGTGCTCTAGCGCTGTCGCATTGCGTCGCCTTCTGGGCGCGAGCCTGATCAAAGGTCGAGCTTACAGGCAACGCAGCTGCGCCGTAAGCAAAGACCCGTTGGACCTCTTTAACTCGAGTAGTCTAACTAACTTATCGTACTAGCTATCGCTGGGGCGAGGCTTTGCCACCATCTATCGAAAATGACTCAGAAATGAGTCTCCAGCGTTCACTGTTCAGATCAGTCGCGAGCACATAGACTGTTAAAGATCCTCTGGTTTCTTTCTTCAGCTGGTCCCCATACAAGACTGACCATGCCTAAGCCTGTAAGTATTTCTTTTCTTTTCTTTTTTTAAAAATAATAAACATACAGTTTACCTTTACATAAAGAACAAAAACAGATAACAGTGCCATAAATGGGAACAGTTGTATAAGTCACAAACTGCCTATTACACAAGGTTTCTTTGTGATTTAAGTGCAATATCTCGGATTTGTACATACATCCATATGCATATCCTAACTTATGCTTATTCTTGATAAATATGTTCTGCCTTATTTTGGGGTTTTGTATTTATCTATGGTGACTTATCTTACAATAGGCCTCTGTCATAAATTACAAAAAAAAGTTTAATAGTTTATTTGACATTTAATTCAATATTTTTTGTAGCCTAATCTTTTCTTACAAAATCCATAATGTTTTTTTTTTTGTTTTGTTCAGCAGTTAAGTCAAGATAAAGCAACAATTTATTACCATACTGCCTCATTATTTTTGTCAACACCATAGCCTTTATGAATGCTTATGAATCTTTATCTTATGAATGCTTATATGATTATATTTAATCTCCGAAAGGTCTTGTTATCACCTCAAACTTTATAGGAGGATACTAACTATGAATTTGATGGTTAACATGCTTGAGTAAGAGTCTTTACACATTAACTAAACTTAGACAATGAGGATGAGTTCATGCTGTGTTCATGGGCGCAGAATGCCGCAAAAGTAAAAGATTAGCTAGATGTGCTGCTGTGAGCATACTTCTGACTTTAGTATTTGAATACCAGGATGTGATGTCACTCTAATTATTGCTGTTAACATTCAAAAGAGGTTAATGGCAAACCAGGGTTTTTAATCTTTATTTATTTGTAAATATTTGAGCGGTAATAGTGGAATCTTTGCATGATCAAGTTGTGTTGAAATGTACATGTATGCCTTTATGGAAAAGCTAAACATTCTTATCAATGATTCTCAGAGAGAAATACTTTAGTAGCACAATTATAATTGAATTAAATTAATAAATCTGTCCTGCATGACATAAAAAAAAATATGTCATGCACTCTTAAAAATTAAAGGTTCCAAAAGGAGGGTTTCGCCATAGAAGAACCATTTTTGGTTCCACAAAGAGCCTTTCAGTGAACATTTATTAAGAACCATTAATTTCTTAGTGTGAAGAATATTTTATAGTTGCATGAATGTTAAAGGTTCTTCATAGAACCATCGAAGCCAATAAAGAACGCTCTATTATCAAACATTACAATTGTTAGAAAAGATAATTCAATTGAAATTGTCCCCTCACTACTTGAAATGTACAAAGTCCTTCCAGGATCATCACATACTAGCATGCGGTTTTCATAAACTCACATTTTCCCTTTTAAAAATTAATGTGTGACACCACAAGGCCATTGAAACAATCTGATACAATACCTAAAGGCTATTTAAGCCTATGAACAAGTACTTGAGTGGAGCACACTTCTCTGTGATTTGAGGAGAGTGTGTTAGCACTGTCTTGTGAGGTACTCTGTACCCTCCTGGCTAATGAGACATGCGGGTCATGCTGTGTTATGACGTAGTCCGAGTCTTTCTTCCGGTTAGATAAAATGTGCAGCTCTGATGGTTGCTCATGGAGATGGTGACTGACTGCTGGATTAAACAGTAGCACTCATGCAGTCTGTTCCATTGAACAAATCCAACAGAGAGGGCAAGCTTTGAAGATTATAGATTATATCTGCCATGCTGGCGTTGAGATTATTACATTTTATTTGCTTTGGATACGGACAGGCTGAAGCTGCCAATAATAAGCTCGTTTGCCACTTACTGACAAGAGCCAAAAGATTTTTGATTATTGAAAGCATGTGCTAATGTATTATGTGTGTAGTAATTATCATATAAAGATACCATATTAGTTATAGCAGTGATTTAAGCTCTTCTGACAGCCTGACAGCCTATTGTGCCTTATCTAAGGGCTTGCTGATAAAGGTTCATTTGCATTATGTTACACTGATTTCTATTGAACACCTTGTGCTACTATTTTATTGTAATTTTATTCACATCATTATACATGATTCCTAACTAAAACCAAGATTTATGTTTGTTTTTTTGTTTTATTTTAAAAGGACAATGCATATTAATTGACGTGAGCACTTGTGTCCATCATGCAAATGTGCCAGATTTAGCCATATATAAACCTGCAGGGAATATATATATATTCCTACAATTAGTAAAAGAATGGTATGACCCATAAAATATTACAAAATATCATGCAAAAGCACAAACAGAAATATATTGGCACAAAAACAAAGAATTACATCAAAACATTGAGAATCTAGACAAAATCACTGATTTATTGGTTTTCACTATAAATTATAAGGTGTATCATATTATTACTTTAATTTAACGCTGGGCAATCGATTAATCGCGATTAATCACATCCAAAATATATATATGTGTGTACTGTGTATATTATGTATGTATAAATCCACACACATGCATGTATATAATTAAGAAAAATATATTATATTTATATATAAGATAAATTATATAAATATATATACAGGTATATACATGCAAATATTTCATGAAGGAGTGTGTGCATGATATATGCATGATAATTATACAGTACACACACATATATTATGTAAACACAAACTTTTACTTTGGATGCGATTAATCGCGATTAATCGATTGCCCAGCACTACTTTAATAATAATTACAAATAAATAAATCACCTTTTGCCATACATTTTATGGTAATGTAGAATTCCATTCCTTTTAATTTCCCAAACATAGTTTTACTGTAAAATTGTATATATTGCCTTCTAAAATAAAATAATAAACAAATGACCATAAAGTAATAAATTGAAAGAAATGAATGCTTTTATTCAGCGAAGGTGTATTAAATTGATCAAACGTGATAGTAAAGACATTTATGTTAAAAATATTTCTATTTTAAATTGAAACACTGAACTTTCTATTTCTATGAAAAAATAAATTTAAAAGCACAACTGTTTTTCAACGTTCATACTAATAATAAATGTTTCTTGAGCAGCAAATCGTCATATTAGAGTGATTTCTGAAGGATCATGTGACACTGAAGACTTGAGTAATGATGCTGAAAATACAGCTTTGATCATCACAGGAATAAATTACATTTTACAATATATTCATATAGAAAACAGTTATTTTATATTGTAATAATATTTCATAATATTACTGTTTTACTGTATTTGGTCGTGGCATAGATTTATATAGCTGTTCTCTATAATTCATATATCATTCATAATTTTCGTTACAGTTAGTTACATTTTCTACAGTACCATTAATGGTTGCTCACAGACATTTATAGTTTTAAGGGGTGAAAATTGTTGGAACTTTGTATTGTCAGCAGTTAACCAGTAGTTATAAAGTAGGTGGCCTGTGTTGGTCTAAATCATTTACTTGCTGATGTGGCTAAATACTAACACCAGGGTGTAATGGTTATTGCAGTGTGAGTATTATAACACTTGCACTTTTCTCATGATTAGAGACAATAAATGTGCTCTGATCCTGGATATATGAAGGTCTTTTATTTATGCTTTACGAATAGGAACTAATAACAGGAAGAAAGCGCTGAACTGAAATGTTGATGGGTCTGAAAATAACTTTCGCTAGCATTTGTTGCACAAGTTTGAAGGGTTTATCTTTACAGCTCTAGAGTAGTTCGCATGAAGGTTGTGTAACTTTGACTGTGCTTGTAAGGCTCTGTCAGGGTTCACCGGGTCGTTATGAAAGCTTGTGTAAAGTGTGCTGGACTGAAACGTGACCTTGAACAAGAGATTGTCACCATGGAATCTCTTCTGGAAACAGATTTTTAGTTTTATGTCTTGTTAATGTTAGAGTTTTCTTTATTAGTTTAAGTATATTATGGGTAACACTTTAGTTTAGGGTCCAATTAGTATGCATATTACTAGGATATTGGCTTATAAATTACATATTAATGCCTCATTCTGCATGACCATATTCTACATTCCTTAATCCTACCCGATACCTAAATTTAACAACTACCTTACCAACTATTAATAAGCAGTGATTAGGAGTTTATTGAGGCAAAAGTCGTAGTTAATAGTGAGAATTGGATCCTAATCTAAAGTGCGACCCAAGTATGTTTGCAATATGTTTTGTTTTGATGTCTACTTTGTGAAATACAAAACTAAATCTCATTGTAATATATATCACAGATTAATAATGTCACACCTAATGTCCGTTGAATCTGTTGAAACCATCTCAGACGTCAGTTGTCTGGAGGATATTACATAATGCAGATCTTTCATAAGGCTTTATTGCCAGTGGTTTTGTGGAATGTAATTTAGCTGGCATAACATTCCATGATTATAGTTAACATGCCTCTGATGTGATATTGAATATCTGATATGACAATGGTGTGATGTAATTCAGATGTAATAAATTAAAAGAAATCTTTTGGGGTTACACTTTATTTTAAGGTGTAATTATGCATTTAACTACTGAGTAATATTAATTAACTACATGTTCTTACTATAGGGTTAGGGTTAGGAATAGAGGTTAGTTGCATGTATTTATGCATAATTTATAGTTATTACTACATGTAACGTGTAACAAGGACACTGTAAAATAAAGTGTTACCATCTTTTGTTCTGTTGTAATGGCATATTTAATATTTCTGTTACACATTTTGCTTTCATTTATTCCAATACTTGACACAATGACAATTAAAATACACTCACTTTTGTTCGTTCTTTGTAGATCAATGTCCGTGTCACCACTATGGATGCCGAGCTGGAATTTGCAATCCAGTCGGTTACAACAGGCAAACAGCTCTTTGAGCAGGTAAGCATCCTGAAATCTCTCTGATAATTTTTTAAAGCTCGAGGCGGCATGTGAGGAATCAGTAATCATGTGTTTTTAAAGTAAGGGGTAAATTGCATCCACTTTATATGCAGATGACGGAACATTATTGTAGTTTCACATTGCATGCTGGGAAAATAACTCAAGCCTATTTTACATTTACATTTACATTTATGCATTTGGCAGACGCTTTTATCCAAAGCGACATACAATGTACACATTTTTTACATTTTGTCAGTTCTTGCTTTCCCTGGGAATCGAACCCATGACCTTGGCATTGCTAGCGCCACACTCTTATTGTTTTAAAACTAATGAGGGAAAATATAAATTAGAAGACCTAACCAAACTATGAAAAAAGATGATATTTATATGCAGTGGCATGAGTAATACTTGCATACTATTTACTACTAGGTAAATGCACTACTTCTGTTTTATCACAATGACTCATAAACTTGTAGTCACTTGTACACAAAAAAACAACGTTTTTGTAACAAAGTTTTGTAACTAATTGCTTAGAGACACACCTGAATTCATGCTCATGACTATAGTCAATGGGTGTAAATCATTTTTCAGATACTGTTGAGATTAGTAATGCTGGACTACCTTGGTGAGGTATGATAGGACTGTATATGTGATATAGGTGGTGGAAACCATCTCTGCCTATTTGTACACACCTAACTGATAAGATGTGGGGTTGGTTGGTAGTTTCCCTCCCTGTAGATAGCATGAACTCTTATTGTAGAGTTCCTATTCTAATCTTCTCAAAGCAGAGACTCCCCCATTGTTTGACATCCGACATAACGTCATGCTTGTTTATCAAGTGCAGCAGGTGATTAAGATATTATGTTTTAAATTTACGTCATAGGAATCAATATCACAGTTTGTTTTCATTTAGAGCATTGAGTTAGTCACTTGTAACTGGATGAATTTTATCCTCTGTGTTCATGTATTCAGGTGGTTAAGACGGTGGGTTTGCGTGAGGTTTGGTACTTTGGTCTGCAGTACACGGACAACAAAGGCATTCTGACATGGCTGAAACTGGACAAAAAGGTATTAAAGTCCCTTTAAAACAAGTCATTTCACTCGGCGACCATCTTTGAAACGCCTCTTGGGCATGCAAGTGCAGCTGCTTTGAATGGGGAAACATCAAATTCACCAAAACTGTTCACCAAGCTTGCGATTAAATTTAATATTTGAAATTACCAATGAAATCTAGCTGTCGTATAAATTTTGTTTCTAAACTCTCGAATCATGATAAAAAAAACTGCATTTTTCAGGCTGGATCAAGCTAATACGCATATATGCAGTCTTAAAGGGGAGTCTCAGGTTTCTACGGGAACCGGATATTCTAACAGCAGCAGCAATGACGCGATGACTTTACCAATCAGCGATTGGCTCTTATTTAGAAGGCGGGACTTATTCCGCCATATTGCGCGTTGCACTTTCTCCCAACATTGTAGATGTAGCTATGCTTGGAAGAGTTTTGTTCGCGTTGTCGACATGTCGAGAAGATGCTATTTTCAGCACTGTGAATCCACTTTGCATGCATTTCAAAAGGATGAGAACTCACACTGGAATTGACCCGGAAAAAACCTACACTATCTTTACTGTTCATAACACTGTGTGCTGACAAGTGCTGAGGAAGATCCAGAGCTGAAATTCAGAAATTCCGACACGATCATCAGAGCAGAGTAGGCTCTCAGAAAGGCGAGACTTATAGGCACCCAACCCAAATCTACAGACTAAAATATCATAGAGATTTGGGGGTGGGCCCTCTTAACTTTGGTCACTATGTAACCATCCACAACATCCTAACAACAGCATAGTAATGTGCTAAAAACCACTGAGAACGTGTTAGCTCTATGGGTGGGGATATAATTGTTATTTTACTACTCTTTTACTACTCTTACATTTATTACTATGAAGGATGACTTTCTGACATTTGATTGCGTTTGCTTTTGACAGGACTGTATACTTGCAACATATGACACATTTGAAAGAATTAAGATTAATTACTAAAATTCAGGTTTTAGAGCAATACTTAAAACTTGTCAGCCTTGAAATGATTAATTCCAATTAACTCTTATTTTGTAGAGTTGCCATATTTTACTTATAATCACTTACTATACATATCATCATATAGTAATACGTTTGTATTCTTCACAGCTATTGTATTCTGGCATTACATTAGACAAAAGCATAGGTGTAAATTGCTGGTCAAATAAACACTGACCACCAGAGGATTCCTGTTAGAGAAGTCACGAGTCATGCATGTGATGTTGAACTTTGATTATTACTCAACAAAGGGGAAAATAAGAAAAGGAATACTCAATAGACGAGTCATTAAAATATCTGTGTCATGGCATCTAGGACTGAACATTGCCATATACTAATTTAATTTGTATGTTAACAATCACTTTCATCAATTTCATAGGTGTCCTCTCAAGAGGTAAAGCAAGAAAACCCTCTCCAGTTTAAGTTTCGGGCCAAGCACTACCCTGAGGACGTGTCTGAGGAACTGATTCAGGACATCACAAAAAAGCTTTTCTTCCTGCAAGTGAAGGAAGGCATCTTGAGCGATGAGGTCTACTGCCCCCCAGAGACAGCCGTGCTATTGGCCTCATATTCTGTACAGGCCAAATTTGGTGACTACTCACTGGAATCCCAGAAAGCTGGATACCTATCGTCTGAACGGCTTCTGCCTCAGAGGTGAGGAACTGCTCAAGAACATGAATCCAATGCATTCTAATAATTCAGCGAGTTGAAATTACTCAAATAAGATGTGCTCAATCCTGTTTCTGGAGGTCTACTTTAATAAGTTTTTAATAAGTCTACTCTAATGCTGCCCTCACGTGCTATCGGAATTATCGTAAAATACGAGTTTCCTAGGTAAAAATTGCACATGAGCGCTCTCTGATGTCGTGTTTACCACTGGGAAGTTCGGAAATAATTTTGATACCCGAGATGGGCGTGCCATAAACTTTAAACATGGTGGCGGGAAGAACTACTGCTGTGACAGGTATGATTTATTAGTTTTTTTCCCTCAAAACAGCTAGATCGTCTTGTCTTGTCATAAATGTAGTGCATATTTACATATACAAGTAATCATTTGAAGTGTATTGTATGTTTTATACACAGCGAAAATAGCCTGCATTTGACCGAAATTACAGAATCGGCAGAAAGCGGATAGCATCGTAAATGTTTATATAGCTGTCAGTGCATGTGACACTACATATCATTTTGGTTTTAGTATGATTTTCCCAATAAACAGGCAAGAATAAACCTGGTGTCCTCCATTATTCCTGTTCATTCCAACAACAAAGCACATGAATGCAACAAGCTCGTAATCACGGCTTCTGAAGTAGGAATTATGAAATGTATGATAGCACGTGAAGGCGGCATTTAAATAGACTCGAAGAAGTTAAACAGAAACAAAGATGTTGTTGTAGCTTAATGATGAAATCATTTGTGCAGTTTTTATTATGCAACATCCTTTAGTTACATATTTGGGTGCACTGTCTAACAATTTTTCTTTTATGGTCACAACTTTAGACATATGATTATGCCTCATGGTGTGTTGATTTATATATTCTGTGTTTACAGAGTGCTTGACCAGCACAAACTGTCTAAAGAACAATGGGAGGAGAGGATCCAGATTTGGCATGAGGAGCACAGAGGAATCCTCAAGTGAGTCTGACTTATATTCTCCCATTCAGCTCGCCGTCATATCACTCCACAAGTTTATCATTCCTTTGAATTCTGTGTCACCAGGGAAGATGCCATGCTGGAGTATCTGAAGATCTCACAGGATTTGGAGATGTATGGCGTCAACTATTTTGACATCAAGAACAAGAAAGGAACAGACCTGTGGTTAGGCGTCGATGCTTTGGGACTTAACATCTATGAAAAAGATGACAGGTAAGCACTTTTTGTGAGCACGATCTGTTTATTTAGAAATGCTAGTTAGGGATATTGGGGTCAGTGTGGCAGCTGCCATGACCATGTGGTTAATGACCTGCGTAGTGACCGTCCAAACCCGCAACAAGCCAAACAAGTCAACATGAACACCTGCTGCTTATTATTGAGAGGTCAATGCACTCATGGACTAATGTACCACAAAGCAAGGCTGTAACCATGTCTTGAACATTATAAAGCATAAAGAAATTGAAAAGTGAAGGAAATTCTAGGTGCAATTCTAGTTGGGGAAATAACCATTTTCAACCATTTGCAAATATTTGCATTTAAATTTGCACACATGTACTTTTATTTGTATGTCTAATATGTTGAAAGTGTAAAACATTTCTTGTCTTGTCACACTCAGTTAGGAATTACATGAACCATGTAAATGCATATTTTCAATTCAAAATGGCATGTTTGTGAAAAAAGTAGAGAGTAAATTTGCATCCCTGGATGTTACTGGGACAATTTGGCCAATGTCTATGGTGGTTATGGCCCTGACACAAAGTTTGAGATTTTTGAAATGTTTGTTGACAAACACAAAACAAAAAAGATAACACGTTACATGTACTTACTGTATAATAACAGCATAATTACACTGCCGTTCAAAAGTTTTTGATCGGTAAGATTTTTAATGTTTTTTGAAGAAGTCTCTTATGCTCACCAAGGCTGCATTTATTTGATTAAAAAAAATACAGTAAAAACAGTAATATTGTGAAATATTAAAATGTAAAATAACTGATTTCTATGTGAATTTATTGTAAAATGTAATTTATTCCTGTGATCAAAGCTGAATTTTCAGCATCATTACTCCAGTCTTCAGTCACATGATCCTTCAGAAATCATTCTGATATGATGATTTGCTGCTCAAGAAACATTTGTGATTATTATCAGTGTTGAAAACAGTTGTGTACAACATTTTAAAACATGAAGAGAAAGTTCAAAAGAACAGTATTTATCTGAAATTGACAGCTTTTGCAACATTGTACTACTGTTCAAATATTTTGGGTCAGTAAGACTATTTATTATTAATACATTTATTCAGCAAAGATGCATTAAATTGATCATAAGACATTTAAAATGTTACAACATATTCTATTTAAAATAAATGCTGTCTATTGTTTAATGAATAATGCTTTCTATTTGTTACGGATTTGGTGTGGAACAAACTCACGAAGGAGAACTCGGAACTTTAATCATAAACTCGGGAAACCACCAACAAACGTGAACGAGAACCGACAAACACTAAGGGCAAACAGAGGGCTTAAATACACAGGGGAAACAAGGTGATGACCAGGCTAATTAACAGGACACAGCTGGGACAAATGAACTCATAATGAGGGTGACCATGGAAACGCAGGAGTGGCGGGAAAACAGAACAAAGGAACATGTGACAGGAGAACACATGTAACATTACGCAAGGTGTCCGGTGGAGTCGAGGGAAGGAGGAGCCAAGGCTTAGCCGAAGTGTCGACAGGCCGTGGTGGAGTGCAGGGTGAGGAGACTGGCAGTGACGACAGGGGATCATCTGTGTAGGGCGGAACTGCTGGACAGAGGACCCGAGGCGAGACGACACTGCATGTGGGAGGAGCAGAGGGGATGAAGGACAGCAGTGTAGGCAGGAATGAGGAACTGGCTGACTGAGGAGGTGGGAGAGGGAGGCTGGGTGGGAGTTTTGAAGACTCAGGAGAAACATGGGACGCTGGAGAGACAGGGAATACAGGAAGCACTGGAGATACAGGGAGCACTGGAGACACAGGGGGACTGGGGATAGCCTCTCCAAAAAAGTCAATAAAATCCTCCTTGAAAAATGTCTTGTAGTTCCTCGAGGTAACCGCCAGAGGCCCCCGTTACTTCCACCGCGGCTGGGTGGTGGACGGGGCTCCCTTCCCAGCCCTCAAGCTCCACGAGTAATCCCTCCCCGACGCACAATGTTGCCGGCTCACGCACCTGGTCAGACCCTTGCTGTGGTCCGGGCTCCGGGGCGATGACTCCTCTCAACCTCTGCCTGGGTTTGAGCTCATCGATCGCGGCAGGCCGGTCTCCACGGTCTGCGGTGGGCACAGGCAACTCCCTCGTGCCGGTCGTGGTGGGTGGTGGATGGCTGGTCTCTGGCGGTGGTGGAGTGGTACTGGTCATGCTGTCCTCAGTGTGGCCGATGGTAAAGGGCGAGTTGTTAATGACCAGTACCCACTCCACGAAGGCGACGAAATTCTCCTTTGGGCTGACCGCTGGAACGCATGCCTTCGACCACTCACTCAGGTCCGCATAGTAAAACCCACAGAGTGAGCAGTCAGGGAAGTGCGTCTACCACGCAAGGTCCAGGAAGTCCCGTGTATGCAATTCCAGCGGGCGGTCTCCCTGCTCCAGGCAGGGAAGACGAACAACAGGAAAGGCCATGGGGAACACGGGGAAAAACGCAAAACAAAGGAGAAAACGTCACGTGAAAAAACGGTTTCGGTCGGTTCTTCTGTTACGGTTTTGGTGTGGAACAAACTCACGAAGGGGAACTTGGAACTTGGAACTTGGAACTTGGAACTTGGAACTTGGAACTTGGAACTTGGAACTTGGAACTTGGAACTTGGAACTTGGAACTTGGAACTTGGAACTTGGGAAACAGACAGGGAAACCACCAACAAACGTGAACAAGAACCGACAAACACTAAGGGCAAACAGAGGGCTTAAATACACAGGGGAAACAAGGTGATGACTAGGCTAATTAACAGGACACAGCTGGGACAAATGAACTCATAATGAGGGTGACCATGGAAACGCAGGAGTGGCGGGAAAACAGAACAAAGGAACATGTGACAGGAGAACACAACATGTAACACTATTCATCAAAGAATCCTGAAAAAAATGTTTTACACAACTGATTTCAACATTGATAATAATAAATGTTTCTTGAGCAGAAAATCATCATATTGTTATGATTTCTGAAGGGTAATGATGCTGAAAATTCAGCTTTGATCACAGGAATAAATGACATTTTAAAATATATTCAAATACAAAACAGTTATTGTACAATTTAATAATATTTCACTATATTACTGTTTCTTTTGTATTTTTAATAAAATAAATGCAGCCTTGGTGAGCATAAGAGACTCCTTCTAAAAACATAAAAATCTTACCATTCAAAAATGGCATCCTGATCCTAACCACAACCCAATGGTAAGTACATGTTGTTAATTAACATTACTCGATACATGAAATACATTTGGACTGTTCTTCATTACTTAGGCTGACTCCAAAGATTGGATTCCCTTGGAGTGAAATAAGGAACATCTCATTCAGCGACAAGAAGTTCATAATCAAACCCATTGACAAAAAGGCTCCTGTAAGTCTTTGCATGAATGATTTTGTCTCTCCTTACAACTTGAACACATCTTAATCATTTTTAGGAATATTGTGAATTACTAATTAATTAATTAAATATGTCTAGAAAAAGAAATTTCAATAAAACTTAATGCCAGTCTACTCAATGAAGACCTTTTTCTGTATTATGATATCGAGACATTTTAACCCCTTGCCTTGTTATGTTTCATGTTATGCATCAAAAATACATCCCAATGAATTACATATTCTTCATATATGATGAATATTCATGTCTTATATACAGAATTGCATTGTAATGTTTTTTTTTATCATTTAAGAAGGCTGGTTATATTTGCCCAATTATGACATTAAATGTGCCACATTCTGTTCTTTCTCTCTTGTTTTCGCAGGACTTTGTGTTCTATGCATCTCGTTTACGCATTAACAAGCGCATCCTGCACCTGTGCATGGGAAACCATGAACTTTACATGCAACGCAGGAAACCTGATACCATTGAAGTGCAGCAGATGAAGGCACAAGCCAGAGAGGAGAAACACCAGAGACAGATGGAGAGGTGAGGACACAGTGTTCATTACCCAGAGTGCATCATTATATAGCAATGAACAGCTGCCCGGAGGAGCACAACAAGACACCAGGAAGCTCAGGCCAGAGCATCACTAATTGTAGATTTTTGTTGGCCACCAAAATATTTAATTTAATAAATAATTGTATTTATTTATTTTCTTTGTGAATTTTTTCTAGTGGTGCAAATACCAGTACATTTTACTAGCTCAAAAAAAACAAAAAAAAATTTATTTGTGTTTTTAGTAAATCCTGATAGTATTTTTTTAACGCCAAAAGAGGGTTTGCGCTGGCGTGAGCTGTTAGTAAATCTGGTCCTAAATGTGTTTGCTACCTTTTTTTCCCCTAGAGCCCAGCTAGAGAATGAGAAGAAGAAAAGGGAGGCAATAGAGAAAGAAAAAGAGATGGTAGAAAGAGAGAAGCAAGAGATGATGATGAAGCTTTTCCAGTTTGAAGAGCAGACCAAAAAGGTTGAGAGAGGTAAGAATATATATACTGCATATTATACAAAATCCTGTGACCACCCTACTTGGCATGCGCTTGCAATAAATGATATTGTAATTGAGTGACTGCTGCCCCCTTCTGGTGGATTTTGTGTATTGTTCAGATCTGAAAGAGCAGTTTGAGAGGGCACGGGTATTGGAGGAAGAGAGGCGGCGGGTAGAGGAGGAGGCAGCACGTTTGGAGGCTGAGAGACAGGCAGCCCTGATGGCTAAAGAAGAGCTGGCCAGGAAAGCTGAGGATCAGATGAAAAACCAGGAACAACTGGTAAGCTGGGGACAATTTGACACACAAAATGCACCTTAAACAGTGACACTAACCTATTCAGTGACAGTTTGGGTAATGGGGCAGAATTTTTCATTTATCTAGAGTGAAATGAAGAAGGATTTACCTTTTGATTTTCTATGTAGGCAGCAGAGCTGGCTGAGTACACTGCAAAGATTGTCTTGCTGGAGGAAGCCAGGAGAGTCAAGGAAGAGGAAGCCAATGAATGGCAGAGCAGGGTGAGTTTTGAACAGTATATCTATTGCTGACGGAAAGTGGAAAATATGGTTAAATTCTTCTCTTTATAACTGACCTCTCCACTTGTCTCAGGCTAAAGAGGTTCAGGGTGATCTGGAAAAGACCCGTGAGGAGCTGCAGCATGTTATGGCGTCCCCTGTGACTGCTGCCCCCATGGCTGCCCCAATGGCTGCCCGGGCCATGATGGAGGAGCCCTTGGAGAGCAATCATGATGATCATGAGGAGAACAATAGCGTCTACAGTGCTGAGTTCCTTGTGGAGGGCATAGAGGACCACCGCAATGAGGAGGAGCGCATCACAGAGGCCGAGAAGAATGAACGCGTGCAGAAACAGCTCATGGTAACAATCGTATCACCTTTCCTCAAACATAATTATGCATGCATTAGTGGCGAGGATGGTGATTCATCACAATCATTCATCAAATTCTGATTCTAAAAAACACCTAAAAATAAGAAAATCTGGAGGTTTTACAACAGTAGGTAATGACCAGTGAGCATTAGGAGTCATTTTATCATTCGTTCAGGAGATTCGTTCAAAAACACGGAGTCGTTCACAAATGCAACAAGCCGTATTATCATTTTTCAAGTTTGTTCACACACACATAACACTTACTTGTAGTTGGAATTTTGATTAATCTCAGTAATTTGTTGAATCTTTTGAACACTTAAAGACAGATCCAGATTCATTCACTGGTTTGTCCAGTAGCTATATCTGAAGGTTACATTCTTATACCAGTAGGTGGTGACCAGAAATGTTTATCAATTTTTATGAGCAATAGGAGTCATTTTATAATTTGTTCAGGAGATTCACTCAAAAACACAATCACAGTCGTTCACAAATGAAACGAGCCATAACCTTTTTTTCAGTTTGTTCATACATACACATAATTTTGATTCAATCAAAGTCATCTGATTATCATTCGTTTAGGAAAATCGTTCAAAAACAGAGTTGTTCACAAATGAAACGTATGAAAGACTGACCATCCTTTTTCCAATGTGTTCACATTCACATACATGCATAACACTTATTTGTAGTGGAGAATTTGATTAATTCAGTGATTGAAATCTTTTGAATCTGTGGTTTCCATCACTACACTACTAGGTGAGTTTTTTGAGTATTATCGATACAACAGATTCAGATTCAACAGATCTATTGTATATTACTTTAGGCTTTTCATGAAAAACATGCTTCATTCATACAGTTTATGCGGGTCATTCACGAACAACATGTTTTGTTCGGTTGCACTGATCTCAAATCACCAATTTCAGTTCAGTACGCACCATTTGTTCAGTTACGCCACTGCTATCGATTCCGAGTATGTCATATTTGGTATTTACACTGACTAACTGTATGTTAAATTATTTCTAGGCCCTGAGCTCTGAGCTGGCCGATGCTCGCGATAACTCTAAGAAGACTCAGAACGACATTCTGCACAATGAAAACGTACTAGCCGGGAGGGACAAGTACAAGACGCTTCGTCAGATCCGTATGGGCAACACCAAGCAGAGAATAGATGAGTTTGAAGCCTTGTAATGGCCGATCGATTCTGCAGTAAAGCTCGAGCACCAGCAGCGCTCTGCTCATGTGTTGCTGTCAAGGGTGAATTTATCTAATTGGTCTTATTTTGTATTTGCCATTTGATTATTTAGTCTGTACACACTACTGTACACACTAGTACAGTAACTCTTTTTTTTGACAAATATGGACGACATACTCATTCAAGGCACTAAAATGATGTGTATGTTCTAAGGTTTGCCTTGAGAACACTCTTGAGATCGTATTTATGCTAATTGTGCCAAATGCTTTTGTCATCTTTTATGGGAACGTTTTGTAATGTGTCTAACTTAAGATCTTTATGTGTCATGAAACACATCACTTCCTCACAAAAAGGAGGTTTCATGTTTGAAAAGAACAAAACATATATAAAAAGCGCAAATATGTTATGAGGATTGTAGATAATCATCTAAAACATGAATGAGATCAAACAGTGGCCATAACAAACAAGTCAATGTTTTTAACAGATTTTGAACAGATTAAAGAAATGCTGCACAGTAAATTTGATTTTCTATGTAATATTTTGAAATAAAAATATGAAATTGATTTGAATGACTTCTTCTGTCCAGTTACTGTAGGGCAAAAAATAAGCATGGTTAAACATGTTTTGGCGAAGGTCTGTGGCAAAGTGTTTTTGAAGAAAAGAAAATGCAAGCTAAAGCTGATGATACACGGGGCAACTTTTTTGAGCAATGTTGACGAGTAATGTTGCTTGGGCACTTTCCTATTGAGAATGGGCAACAAATCTGTGGCTGTGGGCCCTGTGTCTCACCTGGTTGACACCCCGTTGACAGCAACATTGCTCAAAAAGTTGTCCCGTGTATCATCACCTTAAGAATGGTTTGACAGGAGCACAATGTCTTGACAGTGGGATTTTCCGGATTAGCAGAAAGGTTTGCATTGTCTGTTTACCCAGATGCCTAGCATATGTTTATACCCAGCATAAGGCTGTGACCATTACAAGAACTGCAGTTTGATTTTTGTGCTGATGCGCAGAGAGGCTGTTAAAGGCAAATTGTTATGCAAAAGGTGCGCCTGCTTGAGCCCGCAAAGGACCACTGATATTTACTCAAGGACTAGAGCCTTAATTATGTTGCTAGACAACAATTTATGAAGCCTGGAAACCATTTGTTGAAATATGCAAAGGGTCAGCAAACATGCAAGGGGTCTGGATTACTGTGTTCCGCTGGAAAACTTTTCAGTGATCATTATCTACAGTGGTTTAGTTCCCTGAAAACCTCCTATAAAAATTTACAATGATTTTCACTGAGAGCAGGAACAGTTTATTTATTTTTTTCCCCTTAAGGCTAAAACATCAGTTTATGATATTTATTGTTTTTATTTTTTATTGGAGATATTAGATTAGTAATGCCACTGATTATTAGATACACTTTTTCAATTCAGAAATCTGTACATGTGCAGTATGTTGTGACCATTATTATATTATAGCCATTAATAAAGCATAAGCAAACTCTTTCAAATACACAAGAGGGATTCATTGCAGAAAAGATGCCCAGGTTTCAAGCTATTTTTTTTTTTTTTTTAAAGAAACACATTAATAGTAATAGTCTACTCCAAAAAGCTCCGAAAAGTGACACATAAAAGGGCTGTTTAAAATTCACAAACCCTTGTTTTTAGCGACACCTATGGCCGTTAAGTGAACTGCAGCAAGCCACTTGCCCCTGCTCGCACGTGTGTACACGTAACGTACAGACCGAACTTGATTCAGTGTCCGGATAGACCTTATTCAGAGCAGCACCATGACGGCTATGAAAGCGAGGCTGTGAGGGATAGACTCGCCGTGTTTTCATTGGCGTCTGCTATGAAAAGCTTTAAAAGCTCCTAGATCACTTATCATTTTCCACAGCTCTGTCTGGATTATTATTATTATTTTTTTTTGACTGACATTTCCTGTAAAGATATTTTTGCAGTGTTTCGTCAGCAGAACAATCCAAAAACCCATTTGTAACAAAGTTCTTTGTTATGGGAAGGAGGCGATATTCATTATACGAATACCTGGACATGCAATATCTCAAAAGAAAGAACAGAGCCTCTGCTTTAAAAAAAAAAAAAAAAAAAAAAAAAAATAATAATAATATATATATATATGGCATATATATCTATATATGGGTAAGTTTAATTAAAAAAAACAACATTTTGAACAAAAAGCTGAGAAAATCACGTTTTTCACTTGATCCAGATCAGATTCAGAGCAGTGATCAAACACAGACGAAGTAAATCGAGTCCATCAACACCCCCAATGCTTGCACAGTCCTGCACCTCGTCCCTGGGTCGACATTTCATTCAGTAACATTAGGCAGTTTTGATTTATATGCTGCTTAATGTTGATGATCATGTTGTTTTACATATGCATATATGAGATACATATGAGATCGCTAGTTAAATGTTAAATGTACATATAAGGAACTCACTTTCAACATTTGATATGTTATCTATATTCTATTGTGAATAAAATATAAGTTTGTGAGGTTTGTAAATTATTGCATTCCTTTTTTATTCACAATGAATGTCCCAACTTTTTTGGAATCGGGTTTGTATATTATATTGTATTTCTGTTAAAATGTCCTCATAAATTCTACACACTGCACCTTTAAGCCAAGTGTTTTCTTTATAAGAGTTTTCTATGTGAGGAGAACACTTAATGTGTAATCAAATGCGTTATGTTCAAATTTCCATCAGCTTTTCTTTACATAGTATGGTTTATTAGTATGGTGTTGACTAGTTTTGTTGCAAGCTGTTCACACATTGGCAATATAAAAACGTGATTAAAGTGATAGTTCACCTAAAAATGAAAATTAGCCCATGGTTTACTCACCCTCAAGTCATCCTAGATGTATATGGCATTCTTCTTCCAGACGAGTACAATCAGAGTTATATTAACAAATGTCCTGGCTAATCCAATTGGGAGTGAATGGCAGCACAAAATATGAAGCCCCAAAAAAGGTGAACTTAATTTTTGGGTGAACTATCCCTTTAACACATGACAATTCTTACATATAGCCTCTTTAAGAATTACATTGTAATATGATCGATAACGCGTGACACCTTCCTTCTAACCAGAAGGAACAAATGACCATATAAGGAGTGTGTGTATCAGTCCCTGGGGGTGGTGCTGAAAGAACAGCTCCCACTAAACACGGCTTCTTTTAATAGCGGTCCCTTGTGACCACTTTTTCAGAAGACCCTCAGCCTCAGTTGGATTTTTGCTGCCAAGGAGTGCAAGGAAGGGAGTTATGACAAGCCATGAATCAGAAAAGTTCCCATGCCCGGACCGGAGCTTTGAAAACTGAGGGATATTTTGAAGCGACGATGAGAAGATGAAGAGGCAAAACGTGCGGACACTCGCCTTAATTATCTGCACTTTGTCCTATTTACTCATTGGAGCGGGAGTCTTCGATGCTCTCGAGTCAAATCAAGAGAAAACCCAGAAGGGCAAGCTCGACTATCGAAAATTTGTACTTATGCATAAATATAATCTCACCAGGTTTGACTTTGATCAGATTGAGAAGGTCGTGTTGCTTCTGAAGCCTCACAAAGCCGGAGTCCAGTGGAGGTTCGCCGGGTCTTTTTATTTCGCCATCACTGTGATAACGACCATAGGTAATCTTTCAGTTCTAACTGATGAATTTAATCATTCTAGTCTAATGATGTTTTATAGTTTCCTAGCCTGTTGCACCACGTATAGGATATGCAATTCAACTTTATGTTTAGAAAATCTATTGTTTTATGTAATTTTGTAACTTTTTTTTTTTTTTTTGTAATCTCTTACGGTGTGAATAAGCAACTCAATGTATCAGGCCTATTATAGAGAGCCTATCTCACAAGATAAAACGAGAACCAATGAGGTTATTTATTTAGTTGCTTATTACATTAGTGTTTTGTGTTCCTTTTGTTCCTTTTTCCTTCGATGGACTCAAAGTCATTTTTTTTTTTTTCCATTGCACATATTTTCTCAAAATGAATAATAATATGATGTAATGTGGTCGTATAGCCAGATACAGTCACCAAAATGCCATCCTGTAAACTGTATTTTAACGGAAAAGTTCTGGCAACTGCAGCTGATCGTTTTTAAAGGTAAAGTCAACATTTTTCCGTGCTTCTCTGAAATACAAATATCGTCGTGAAATATGTTCGCTGAGATTGCTTAAGACGTGAATGGGATGGGAGGAACGCGTAGAGTCGTCACTGAAGCGCTTCATGGTGATTTCGGGCAATGCTTCCGGTGGATTAGTTCAAAAATGGTCATGGGTTATTTTTAGAAGAGCACCCTACAAAATGCTACTGTATGTTTGCCAGTTTTCTCTCTGTTGCATTTTGTTGCATTGCCTGTTCGGACGATAATTACAACTAAATATAATATAGAGGTTTATTTATTTTTCTTTAAAGTGATAGTTCACCCAAAAATGAAAATTTGCCCATGATTTACTCACCCTCAAGCCATCCTAGGTGTATAATGACATTCTTCTTTCAGACGAATACAATCGGAGTTATATTAAAAAAATGTCCTGGCTAATCCAAGCTTTATAATGGCAGTGAATGGCTATTTCTGTTTTGAAGTGCATCTATCTATCATATAACTGCTCCACACGGCTCCGGAGGGCTAATAAAAGCCATTATAAAGCTTTGAAGAGCCAGGGCATTTATTAATATAACTCTGATTGTGTTCGTCTGGAAGAAAAAAGTCATACACACCTAGGATGAGTTGAGGGAGAGTAAATCATGGGCTAATTTTCATTTTATCCCTTTATCCCCTGTGTTTTGTTTGAAAGACTCTTTAATAGCTCAGAAACGTTTTAGTATCAGATTGAAATGGCTTCTTATTGAATGTAATTAAGTTTTGACTTGAATATAATTAATTAATTCAGATACCATTTGTAGGTTACCATGTCAGTTTTTATTAGGTGATAGGGTCAAAGATTCACATCATCTGGATTAGGTCAGATGAAATTATTTAAATAAATTTGGAATTATGGTTAATAATTGCTCATGCACATGAAACAACAAAGAAAGAATAGTCATTCCTAGCAGAACATGATGGTTTATTTTATTATAATTGTTTTATTACCTACTTTATTGGTACAAAATTAGCCTTTGTCCAGATAAAAGGGTAACACTTTACAGTGTCCTTGTTACATGTACTTACTATAGTAATAACAGTAAATTATGCATAATTACATGCAATTGCATGCATCTTTTCTGTAGCTCAAACAATAAGAGCGTGGCGCTAGCAGCGCCAAGGTCATGGGTTCGATTCCCAGGGAAAGCAAGAACTGACAAAATGTAAAAAAAAAAAAAAAATGTGTACCTTGAATGCAATGTAAGTCGCTTTGGGTAAAAGTGTCTGCCAAATGCGTAAATGTAATGTAAATGTAAATGCAACTAACCCTCAACCAAATCCTAATCCTACCACAACCCTATAGTAAGTACATGCAGTTAATGTATAATTACAATGTAACAATGACACCATAAAATAAAGTGTAACCGATAAAAGCAAGGAGATTCTGAAATGTTATAGATACATAGTATTCTTCTTCATTAATTTCAACTTCATTGCCCTAATTTGCTTGTTGAAAATAATACATGAATCGTTTTGGTATCCCATCACTGAGAGCTATGTGCAGAACGTCAACAAATTTCCAGACTAATACCGTATTAGTCTGCCCTCATTTGGGAGTTTACAGTATCATCATAACAACATTGAGATGGCTAAGTGCAATGAACGTCAGTAATAATAGTTACAGAATGTTAAAGAACATCCAGAACAAATAAACGTGGGGGGTGCCCCTGATGAATAGTCAGATACTGACTGGCCTGTTTACCTCATTAAATTTATGCAGACATATTAAGAGGTTGTTTAACTTACACTCCGAAGAGCACTAAAGTTATTCTGTGCACAGCTGAATTAAGCCAGTAAATCTCACTCTCAGCTGAACAATGACCTATTAACATTTTATGGTAGTTTACTCTGGTATGCTCTTGACTAACTTGTGTCCTATAACTCTGAAAGATCTTTAAATTAACTTTAAATATTATTACTTGATACTATCAGGATTATAGTAGGTGCAAGTTGATGAGACCATGAACATAAATTAGCAAATAAAAGGTAAAAAAGGCCCCTTCACACAAAGAATGATAACTATTATATTAGTGTCCACACTAGTGTTTTGTCGTCTGCCGCTTTAAATGCTCGAGCTCTTTAAAGCAGGATGGATTCTGATTGGCTGTCAATGATTTTATCGCTCGTCAGCTGGAAAAAAATCATTCTGAAAGTAATTCAAATGATATAATTTCTCTGTTTATCTTTATAGTTGTGGTGTCCTATTTGTTTATATTTAGAACATTTTTTAGAACTATATCTTTATTGTTATCTTTATAGTTATCGTTCTTGGTGGGAACAGGCCTTTACTCCTTGTCCTGTCTTACACATGCCTGTCTTTTGTGATGCTTGAAGCTCAATAAGTGGTGCGTTTCCCAAAAGCATCATTGGCCAACCATGATTGTAAGTTCTGTCATTACCAACATAGTTCACTGATTCTGTGTTTCCCGAAACCATAGTTCCAATGAACATTCACACACGGCATTGCAACGTTTTGTGGTTGGACAGCACACCACCTGTGGTTAGAAGCATAGTTTTTTGTTACCATGACATGTGGACTCACGTGAGCATGCAAAGATCATGGTTTTTAGCAAAATAAGCAAGCTAACATGCTGTGCACTGAACTCATCTTTATTGTCTCAGTTTATCAAGAGTATTATTGTGTCGTTTTTAAGGATTGCGCGTGTGCGTATCTGCTCTAGTTGCAACCAGTTAGTTAGTTCCTTCGACAGTGCATTGCACTATTGTAGTTAAAAGGATAGTTCACCCACAAATGAAAACCCTGTTATTAATTACTCAGAAAATTTGGACTAAGTCGCTCATTTCATATGGATTAGTTTTATGATCTCTTTATTAACTTTTTGAAGGATCAAACTGGTAGTTGCTTAGCCGTCAATGGAGGGACAGAAATCTCTCAGATTTCATCAAAAAGATTTTAATTTGTGTTCCAAAGATGAACGAACGTCTTACAGGTTTGGAACGACATGAGAAATTAATAACAGAGTTACGTCATTGTGCGGGAAATGTATTCCAGATTAAGTTAGGGGTCATATCTTCATTGTGATTGGTTGATCGGGAACCAACCAGTAACCAGATATTACCTACATTATAAAAACAGAAAATTTTATTAGTTCAAACCACAAATCATGTGATGTCCATTCCAATGAATGCAGGGTCTGAAGGGGTTAACAAACATCTAAACATACAACATCACATCAAGTCTTCCACTTATCTTATCCTGCTCTCCTTCCCAAGGTTATGGCCATGCCGCTCCCAGTACGGATGCTGGGAAAGCATTCTGCATGGGGTATGCGCTTCTGGGCATCCCCCTCACCCTGGTGATGTTCCAGAGCCTGGGCGAACGCATCAACACCTTCGTCCGCTTCCTGTTGCACAAAGCCAAGAAATGCATGGGCCTGCGGAGGCCGGAAGTCTCCATGGCCAACATGGTGATCATCGGCTTCTTCTCCTGCGTCAGCACCTTGTGCATAGGAGCAGCTGCCTTCTCCCACTACGAAGGTTGGACCTTTTTCCATGCCTTCTACTACTGTTTCATCACCCTCACCACCATCGGTTTCGGGGACTACGTAGCCCTACAGAAGGACAACGCTCTCCAAAACGATCCTCATTATGTGGCCTTTAGTTTTGTCTATATCCTGATGGGCCTCACAGTAATCGGTGCTTTCCTCAATCTAGTGGTGCTACGGTTCCTGACTATGAACACAGAGGATGAGAGAAGAGACGCGGCGCAGAGGGCGCTGCTCTCCAAAGATCAACAGAAAGCTCCGGCTCTGCGCCGTCCGGACCCTCCGAGCCCAGCCACCCCGGGGCGGGACAAAAGGCGAGGGCTGAAGAGCGTCTACGCTGAGGTGCTTCACTTCCAGACGGTGTGTTCCTGCCTGTGGTACAAAAGCAGAGAGAAAATGGTGATCCTCC
Organism: Paracanthobrama guichenoti; assembly: GCA_018749465.1. Classification (NCBI taxonomy): domain Eukaryota; kingdom Metazoa; phylum Chordata; class Actinopteri; order Cypriniformes; family Gobionidae; genus Paracanthobrama; species Paracanthobrama guichenoti. Next base: position 37,504,884 of record CM031959.1, on the reverse strand, counting down.
CGCAGGATCTGTCCTTCACTGATGCGCTAATGGAGCAAGGAGACATATCGCCGCACCACTTTTTTGAACCCGGCCCCACGGGCTGCGTGTGTAACCCTCAACGCTGCTCTGCCATTAGCACTGTGTCTGCTGACCTGAGAAACATCTCACCGTTCAGGCTCTTCTCCAAGAGACGCAGCTCTGTCTGAAACACCTCACTTCCTTATACAGTCACTGTAGATCTTTAATGAGTCACATGAATTATTTTGATAGCATTCACATAAAAATGCTTGAACTGACCACCCAAGATTGAGGTGGACTGATGAAAACTCTGCTAGGAGTCTTTTTACACAAACACATCTACTCTCTGTCAGTGCTTTGATGACCGTTAAGAGAATTCAAATGGTCTTCTGCTTCAAATAGCTCATTTACACCCTGAAATGGTGCAATAGACAAAAACATATTCTAACCTCATTGGTATTAGAGTTGTAAATGTGTTAACTTTCTTAAATTTCAGTCATTTTTGGCTTGGCTTTGCATTGCAGTGTTGTTTGCCATTCAGAATTGAACTGAGAATGCCTTTTAAATTCCAATTTAATTTTAATTGAGATAGATAGATAGATAGATAGATAGATAGATAGATAGATAGATAGATAGATAGATAGATAGATAGATAGATAGATAGATAGATAGATAGATAGATAGATAGATCGCAAAACTATTTTGCTATTTGCTATTTTAAAATGCTTTTTTTTAATACTTTTGTGAGTGAACGCTGAGTTTCTCAGGGGAACGTAATACTTTTGAGAGAGAAAGAAAAGGGTCTCGGGGGCAACTTAAAAGTTATCATATTTTTCCTCATGTCCCTTTGGGGGCTCCGTAGAATGCATGATCTGCATTGAAATTCTTTCGATAGAGGGTATGCGCGTGACGTCACCGTCGGCCGGAAAACACATCTAAAATGGGAAAAAGCTTTGAGATTGACTGTACAAACAGATTTGACAAGAAATCTGAGGTAAATTTTTACAGACTTCCGAAAGCTACAGAAAAGAGAAGCAAATTCACAAAACTGGATTTGCAGTTATCATTTTGTCTCAATATTTCGAATTTTTGGGTAAAATCATACCCTATATATTGTATTGACAACTCATCAATTAAATATTTACCATTGTATATTTTGCCTAATTTTATGTTTTTAAATAAATACTGACAAAAAAAGTTTTAGGGCTGGAGTCGATATGACATATATGACGATATATAACATTGACATAAGTAATCACCTGGATTTAGTCCTACCTATATTGTATTTATATAAAGCGTTCACAGGCAAATTTTCTTTATGAAAATCAGGCATGTATAAATGTCAAGAAACACGATTCCTGGCTGCATGTCAATATCCATGGATCATTGGATCTTTGGTAAGTTGTAAGGAACACTTATATTGAATCCAACCTTTAGTTTAAACTGAAAATTGTTTGTTTTCCCCTATTAACTCCAGTCATGTAGCGGCTCTTTTGCCACTCAGTCCGGCTGAGGGGGCATGTTTCAGCGGCAGAGTGACGTCAATGCATACCCTCTAAAAATTCCTCTTCCTATCAGTTCAACTTCCTGTGGGGAGTGGCCAATTCAACTCAAATTCCAACTCCTTAAAAGGCAGCCAATTCTGCAATTTGCACAACCCTTTTGCATTGATAGTTTTCACAATGTTGAGAAAACTGCATCTGACACTCTTTAATAATTATACTGTGATTTGATAAAGGATATTATTGCCAGACTGTACCCAACTCCATTATTGTAATGAGTCCCCTGTAATACGCTGTTCTAGACTTCAGTGTAACCAGCAAAATGAAACACCTATCAGGTATTTGTTGATCCAGATGGCATACCAACATGACTCCTGCTCTCTGCCCAGCTTTGTACATCTGACCTTTTGAAACCTCCTTAAACATATTAACCTGATGGCAGTCACGTGGAGGAATAAAATAATATTTGGATTGGCAGCAGATGACTAGGGAAGAATTGTCTATGTAACAATGATATCGGAGTCAACATCTTGCCACGGAAGAAACATATGACTTTTGAACCTGAGGTATCTAATGACTCCTGATGTTGAACTCATAAATGTCAACTTTGAAGATAAAGTATAAATATGACCTTGGTCTGAACTAGAGCTCTAGGAAAAACAGCAGTTATCCCATACTCTCAGCACTGATCTGGACATCGTGTCCTGTGTATCCCCCATGACTCAGTAAGGCCTTGCTGCTCAGGCTATGTTTGGCCCACACAGGAGTGTGTGCCATGTTCACATCCTGCCAAGGAGAAAGTGCTTTGTGCCCAAGACTTTGCCTTCAGCTATTAAACCTGCATGACACAGTGACAGAAGGAACGCCATTACAACAAATGCCTGTATTGCACCCCCATGGGGGCGGCATCTGTTGCTTTTCCTTATATTTTTTCTGGTTTGGCATCTACATTCATGTGAAAGGTAAAAAATATCTTTTGACCAGCAGGTCAATGAAGGAAGGACAGAGTGTACATTTATGTTTCTATTTTTGTCCTTACTAAAATAACCAGGGCAAAAATAACTCTGCTGATTAGAATAATAATAAAGAATAGAAAAAAAGAGCTCTTAGTCCATGTGAAATTGATCCTTATTACAATCATGTGAAATGTCAGTAAAACTATGCATTTTCACAGTGTTTGTACTGTAAAAGGTCTATTAAGGAATATGTTCCATCTCCAAGTTTAACTCTTTCCCTGCCTGCGTTTTTTTTTTTTTTTTTTTTTTAAACAGCCACGGCCAGCATTTTTGATCATTTTCACAAAATTTTCATGGCCCTCTAATATATTTTATTGTATGAATATCTGAACATGCAATATCAAAAGAAAGAACAGAGCCTCTGTATGGAAAAGTAATCAAGAAGCTCATTTGCACGTGATTGCATGTTAGTGTCTTTATTTAGTGACTTTGGCCGATTTTAACGATCTAAGCGCATGGTCTGAAGCGCATGGTGCAGGTGTCCAAATCCACTTTTGCTAGTTTAACGACTGGAAAAATTATTGGCGTACCCGGCGCATGGTCTAAAAGGGTTGTCCCTAGTTTCTTAATGAGTCATGGGTGTGTTTTGGGCATAATGTGAAGTAAATCAATCAGAGTCTTATCTCCCATTCCCTTTAAAAGCCAGTTGCGCTCGCGCCATGGTGGATTCACTATTTACATGGCGAAATTAGCAAAAGTGGAAAAACTGAACGCTTCTTTAGCGAGGAAACGGATCTGCTCGAGCAGGCCATCAACGGGACGAGCCGGATTCCACTAAAGCTCCCTGAGCATATGGCATGTAGGCATTTTTATATTTATGTACAGAATAATAATTTTAATACTTTAATTTTTAATATTTCAAAACTTTATTTATAGTGAACCTTAAATGTAATGAATAAATAGGTTCCATAGCTAAGGATGGAAACGCACCCCTCCCAAAAATACCCCTTAGGATGAAATGTAGTACAAACCATTTCAGTACCTTGGCTGTGATTGAGCCCGTACGGATGAGATTATTATTGAAAAAATATTTTAGTTTGTCATATAGAAGCTGATAGAAGAGCAACTTTGACTGAAATAACCACTCGTTACAACCGAGGTATGTAGCAAAGCATTTGTGAAGCCACAACACGCACAACCTTGAGGCGGATGGGCTACAACAGCAGAAGACCCCACCGGGTACCACTCATCAAAAAGTTGATTTATTTCACTAATTCCATTCAAAAAGTGAAACTTGTATATTATATTAATTCATTACACACAGACTGATATATTTCAAATGTTTATTTCTTTTAACTTTGATGATTATAACTGACAACTAAGGAAAATCCCAAATTCAGTATCTATCTATATATATATATATTTATTTTTTATTTATTTATTTATTTTTAGCTGTTATATGGTAATGTTACGTTGTGCCCCTCACATGTTACAGTGTACCCCACCTATGGGGCATGTTGTCACACTTCACTTCCATTCTTTCGGAGTAAATCAAGAAAAAAGTATACACTGTATTAATGAAACAAAACCACATATCTGTACTAGACGTGTGAAATTAATGTGGGGAAAAAATAAATACTCTGAACCCCAAGTGGATTTTTACACAAACTGAAAAAGTCAAAAAGCATTTGAAGCCCAAAAAAGTCTATCCATCCATTATAAAAGTAATCCATACGGCTCCGAGGGGTTAATAAAGGCCTTCTGAAGCGATGCTTTTGTGTAAGAAAAATATCCGTATTTAAAACTTTATAAAGTAAAATACCTAGCTTCCGCCAGACCGCCTTCCGTATTCAACTTATGGAAAAAGCGTAACTGACGAGACTTATGATGTCGGACGTAGCGTAAGCATTTTGAACTGTGAGAGGCGTTACACTTTCTTCGTAAGTTGAATACGGAAAGTGTATTATTTTGCCTCACTGAAGGTGGCAACCCTACCTGAAGTGTTTCCCATTTTGTGTGCCATATGCATCAGACCTGAGGCTGATGAATGGTGTTTGGGGTGAGTGGGTTGAAAAATAAAGCGGCCTTGGTGATGTCAGCTGCCAATAAAAGTTGTTTCAGTCAGATGATGATCAAGTTATTATATTTTTGAAGAAAGACTAACATTTCATTTTGAAATAACCTTCGGACGAACCGTTCACAGTCGGAACGTGTAAAAGAAAGTTTTCTGATTTCAAAGTGAGGCTGTCCCCTTTAAAACTTACCTAGTAGCAACGCGCCTTTTCATTGGCTGCCATAAAGACACCGTGAGTGCTGCGAAACCTTTCAGACCTGTCAAATTTCACAGAGCAGATATTATTTCCGAAAATAAAGATGGGCTTCAAAGAGATGTTTGTGAAAATCTTTGACCAAAATCGGCAACTCGCATTATGCGCTGCAGGCACAGCCGTTGCTCTGCTTGGACTCGGTCTCGTGTATAAACATATGCGCCAGGAGAAAAAGTTAACCCGAGTGGGAGTTGTTACTCGGCTGCTGGTTCATCCGATGAAGTCTGGGAAAGTGGTGTCGGTGGAGACTGCAGAATGTCTGCGAATGGGGCTGAAATATGGCGAACTGCGGGATCGGTGAGTGTTTGTTAGAAGTGTGCATCTTTGCTTTTCAGTCATGCGATTTATTTGAAAGCACATTTGTTTCAATATAACGTTGCGCTTTTAAATGTGCTGTTATATGGGTCAGTGTGCGAATAAACTATATACCGTCTGATAAAGATGCTAACGCAAGTGCTCTAGCTGTTGCCATGGTTTTGTGTATTGTAGCGTTCTATAACTTGTAACTTTTGTGGCTACTAAACTTTTGAAAACTCTGTGACCGAAATGTCACCTGTTACATTTTTGTATTTTCTTTGGTGGGGTTCGAAGTTCAGACACCTCCCAAACCACTCATAATTCGCGCCATCTCATATTGTGCACATGTTGTTTTGTTGCAGTCACTGGCTGGTCATCACAGAGGATGGACACATGGTGACAGGCCGACAGCAGCCTCGTCTGGTGTTGGTGTCTTTGACCTGTGAGGATGGACAGTTGTGCCTTAATGGACCCCAGATGGAGGAGTTGAGGGTTCCTCTTCACCAGCCCAGTAATGCAGTTGTGGACTGCAGGTACATGGTGTTACAAACAGTGACCCCACCAACACTTAAAGGCGCAGTGTGTAATGTTTATGAGGATCTATTGACAGAAATGAAATTGAATATACATAACTATGTTTTCAGTGGTGTATAAAGACCTTACAACTGTTATGTTTTTATTACCTTAGCCATTTCTATCTCCATACACCGCGGGTCCCCTTACAGTGAAGTCGCCATTTTGCGCCGCCATGTTTCTACAGTAGCCCTAAACGGACAAACTGCTCTACAGAGCGCTAGCTACTCTCTTCTGTCTCAGACAATGACATCTATGTCCTGTGTCGGCCACCGTAGCTTCTCTATGTGCTTCGAACAGGAGGGGTGAGCGGTTGCAATTCGCAGACCTCACCCCTAGATGCCGCAAAAAATTACACACTGCACCTTTAAGCCACATGTAAAATGTATGAATTTCATTGGACGACTGACCTCAGTGTGATTTATTATGGAAGCTTGTTTCTGCCACTAAATAATAAAATGTTAATTGCCAATTTTTGTCTCACAATTCTGACTTTTTTTTCACGTAATTGCAATATAAACTCACAATTAGAATTGCTAGATATAAATTTGCAATTGCGAGAAAAAAAGTCAGAATTGCAAGATATAAACTCGCAATTTTGAGATAAAGCTGCAATTATTATTATTTTTTTTCTCTCTGGTGAAAACAAGCATCCATAGATAATGATGAAGTATGAAGTGTTATTTTAGAATTATTCATATACTTGTGGTATTATTAAGATTTTGCTAAGAGTTAGTTTTTTAGCTTTTATTTTTATATTTTCAGTTTAGCAATTGTATGTGGTTGTATCATGTTTATTAGTTTAACTTTCTCTTTTTCCAGTTTTAGTAATTTTAGTACTTCAACTTATACACATTTTATTTCAGTAACTTGTCAAGACAACATTTCTAATTTTACGTTTTTAAATATTTTTAATATTTATATATAATATCGGTAACACTTTAGAATAATGGTCATTAGTTCATGTTAATTAACTATGAACTAACCATGAGCAGTTCATTTGTTACTGTATTTGTTCCTCTTTGTTAACGTTAGTTAATAAAAATCAAGCTGTTCATGGTTTGTTCATGTTAGTTCATAGTGCATGAACTAATGTTAACAAGATTTTAATAATGTATTAGTGAATGTTGAAATTAACATTAACAAAGATAAATAAATGCTTTATAAGTGCAGTTCATTATTAGTTCATGTTAACTAATGTAGTTAACTAATGACCATTATTCTAATGTGTTACCATAAAAAATTCAGCTTTATTTCACTTGAAGAAAACAATAGTTGTGGTATTAGTTAACTGTAGCTATGTTTCCATCTAGCTATTTTTATTTGTATTTTGTGATATTACATAAAATGACCAGATGGAAATGCCAAGATGTATGAATTCTAAAAATGCACATAAAAAGGCGGATCTTTTTTTTTCCGATAAGAAGACATGTGCATAAACTATGATGGAAACACATTTACCAAATAAATCTCTCAATGTGCAAAAAAAAAAAAAAAAAAAAACACTTAACTGCTTCAACAGTGGATGTGATTTGGATAACTGGACTAACCAGTTTCATTGCACAGCGTCTCAAATGTTGATTTGATCATTCTGAAATGCCTGAGCCAAAGTCTGTCATCCGAATGATTGGGTTTAATTCCCTCCCAGAAGCGTCTCCCACGACTGCGTTCCCAAACACCAGCATCCGAACCACAAGATAACATGACAGCGTTTATTGCAATTCATCTGAGATGCAAATAATTTATGGTGATGTAGGAAAATAGAGCCACATTTCTTCCCCGATTGTAGCAACTTCCATTTTTATTACAGCTATTTTGTGTGAATTTTAACGTGATGTTTTGTTCTCTTGAACACATGGGATGGAAACGCTGCTTTATTTGCAAGTGTTTAATGCGATTTAGCGTGTAGGTTAAATTTGCAACTTTGGATGGAAACATCGCTAAAAACACTGGGTAGTTCATTACATTAACTGTGAACATGTTTTATTAACGTTGGACAACCAGAAAGTGTGTCTTGATTTTGAACTGTAATTTACAACCTGACAAACTCATTTTGCTTGAAAAGTGTGCCTGTGCTTACTAATTTTATGTGTGGCCAGAGAGTTTTTCTAGTTGAAGCGGCATAGTGAAACTTGAAAATAATTTTGCTTGTGTGTCCAGAGTCTTTAGTGTAGACGTCGAGGGCAGGGACTGCGGGGACAATGTTTCTGACTGGCTTACTCGATACCTGGAATCAGACAAGCCTGTTCGCCTGGTGCATTTTGAACCTCATCTAAAGGCCCAGAGGCCTTCTGAGAAAGACCCTCTCTATCCTAAGGACGAAAAGGTTTGATGGGCAGCCCTGTACATGTCTCATCCTACAAATAAAGATTTAACAACATAAAATTATTATTGTAAAACTGTACTATTGACTCTTGAAATGTGGGACAAAACATGTCTCACAATTGTACCTACGATGACTAGTTTTTAATATAACGACATTCCCACTTTTACATTAATTCGAGAAATGTATTATTTATACATTTATTATTTACAGAATGAGTAATCATTTTATTTTATTATTTTGTTTTAGCAAAATTATATTACAGTATCGTTCAATCATCATAAAAGCATAAATATAGACGTACACTGCCGTTCAAAGTTTTTGATCGGTAAGATTTTTATTTTTTAGAAGAAGTCTCTTATGCTCACCAAGGCTGCATTTATTTGATAAAAAAAAAAAAAAAAAAACAGTAATATTGTGAAATATTTTTAAAATGTAAAATAACTGTTTTCTATTTGAATATATTTTAAAATGTAATTTATTTCTGTGATGTAAAAAATGTTGAAAATTCAGCTTTGCATCACAGAAATAAATTACATTTTAAAGTATTTTCAAATAGAAAACAGTTATTTTACATTTTAATAATATTTCACTATATTACTGTTTTGTATTTTAATAAAATGAATGCATCCTTGGTGAGCGTAAGAGATTTCATCTAAAAACATAAAAGATCTTACCGATCAAAAACCTTTGAATGGCAGTGTACATCTAAAAGGAAAATACTGATCATAAAGATCCTGACAAAAGTGAGTAATTAAGAATGGGCAGCTAAAAATAGATGCTGTTTACATGCCTTACTGGGACAATAAAAGCCTTCCCTACACATACCCCTAACCCCAAACGATAAACACAAGACAATCTCCTGAACTCCAAACTGAATGTCAGAATGGGAAAGAAAGGTGAGTTAAGCAATTTTGAGCATGGCATGGTTGTTGGTGCCAGACGGGCCGGTCTGAGTATTTCACAATCTGCTCAGTTACTGGGATTTTCACGCACAACCATTTCTAGGGTTTACAAAGAATGGTGTGAAAAGGGAAAAACATCCAGTATGCGGCAGTCCTGTGGGCGAAAATGCCTTGTTGATGCTAGAGGTCAGAGGAGAATGGGCCGACTGATTCAAGCTGATAGAAGAGCAACTTTGACTGAAATAACCACTCGTTACAACCGAGGTATGCAGCAAAGCATTTGTGCATTTGAAGACCCCACCGGGTACCACTCATCTCCACTACAAATAGGAAAAAGAGGCTACAATTTGCACGAGCTCAGAAGAGTCAGAATCAGAATTTGGCGTAAACAGAATGAGAACATGGATCCATCATGCCTTGTTACCACTGTGCAGGCAGGCAGGTGGTGGTGTAATGGTGTGGGGGATGTTTTCTTGGCACACTTTAGTCCCCTTAGTGCCAATTGGGTTTAAATGCCATGGCCTACCTGAGCATTGTTTCTGACCATGTCCATCCCTTTATGACCACCATGTACCCATTCTCTGATGGCTACTTCCAGCAGGATAATGCATCATGTCACAAAGCTCGAATCATTTCAAATTGGATTCTTGAACATGACAATGAGTTAACTGTACTAAAATGGCCCCCACAGTCACCAGATCTCAACCCAATAGAGCATCTTTGGGATGTGGTGGAACGGGAGCTTCGTGCCCTGGATGTGCATCCCACAAATCTCCATCAACTGCAAGATGCTATCCTATCAATATGGGCCAACATTTCTAAAGAATGCTTTCAGCACCTTGTTGAATCAATGCCACGTAGAATTAAGGCAGTTCTGAAGGCGAAAGGGGGTCAAACACAGTATTAGTATGGTGTTCCTAATAATCCTTTAGGTGAGTGTGTGTGTGTATATATATATATATATATATATATATATATATATATATATATATATATATATATATATATAATAGTAGGCAATAGTAGGCCGTGGCATTTAAACAATGCCCAATTGGCACTAAGGGGCCTAAAGTGTGAAGAAAACATCCCCCACACCATTACACCACCACCAGCAGCCTGTACAGTGGTAACAAGGCATGATGGATCCATGTTCTCATTCTGTTTACGCCAAATTCTGACTCTACCATCTGAATGTCTCAACAGAAATTGAGACTCATCAGACCAGGCAACATTTTTCCAGTCTTCAACTGTCCAATTTTGGTGAGCTTGTGCAAATTGTAGCCTCTTTTTCCTATTTGTAGTGGAGATGAGTGGTACCCGGTGGGGTCTTCTGCTGTTGTAGCCCATCCGCCTCAAGGTTGTGCGTGTTGTGGCTTCACAAATGCTTTGCTGCATACCTCGGTTGTAACGAGTGGTTATTTCAGTCAAAGTTGCTCTTCTGTCAGCTTGAATCAGTCGGCCCATTCTCCTCTGACCTCTAGCATCAACAAGGCATTTTCGCCCACAGGACTGCCACATACTTGATGTTTTTTCCTTTTCACACCATTCTTTGTAAACCCTAGAAATGGTTGTGCGTGAAAATCCCAGTAACTGAGCAGATTGTGAAATACTCAGACCGGCCCGTCTGGCACCAACAACCATGCCACGCTCAAAATTGCTTAAATCACCTTTCTTTTCCATTCTGACATTCAGTTTAGAGTTCAGGAGATTGTCTTGACCAGGATCACACCCCTAAATGCATTGAAGCAACTGCCATGTGATTGGTTGATTAGATAATTGCATTGAGAAATTGAACAGGTGTTCCTAATAATCCTTTAGGTGAGTGTATATTATGTAAACTTTTTGGATGAGATTAATTGTGATTAATCGATTTGACAGCACTAATTAGTACATATAATTGTCAAAACCCAATACTATAGAAATTTTATGAACTCACAATTGTAGGAAATGAATCACCATGACTGTAACGAAATAGATCTAATGTTTCCTGTAACTTTCTTTGGGTTATTTCTTATCTGTCACTGGCAATATCTGATTTGATTTCACATTTCTTCAGGTGGCCTATCCCGATGCTGCTCCCATCATGCTAATGTCGGAGGCCTCTGTTAGGGACCTGAATAGCCGATTGGATAATGAAGTTACTGTCTTTCAATTTCGTCCCAGTATTGTTGTCAGTGACTGTGAGGCATTCACAGAGGTATAACTGAAGAATATAATACAGTCTGATACGATGTAAGGTGTGTTATGATGTAAAATAAAACTCTGTTGTTCCTACACCAGGACACATGGGATCATATTCAGATTGGCCAAGTGGAGATGAAGAGAGTCGTTGGCTGTGGAAGGTAAAGTAGAATACACTGTTCACTAGAACAATCGTTAGTACTGTAAAATAATGAATTGTGTACTAAAATTCAGATGCCTCTTTACCACTGTTGACCCTGAGACTGGAATCATCACCCGGAAAGAACCACTGAACACGCTCAAAAGGTAAGTGCACACAGACAGAAACAATGCATTTTTACATTCGTTGAATTCAAATCTACCCCGATCAAAGGGTAGAGCTCATGAGTTCATGGCTCTTTAGTCAATCATTTTCTTCTTATGCTTCTTGCCAAATAACTTGGCTTCTTTTTTTTTAGTTAATCTGTTACAGAATCTGGAGAAAGAATCACATTATTATACGCCGTAAGGTGTAATGTGTTAAGTATTCTGATTTTATTAATATTATTGTGTAAACTGTGATGTTTTTTTAGGATTCTGTGATGAATAGAAAGAACAAAATTTTTAAAGAACATAATTTATTTGAAATTGTTTATTAAATTACTGATTCACCAAAATAAAAATTATTGGCCAAAACAAAAAGCCCTTCATAAAGTTTTTTGGGCATAATATTCTATTAAAATTAAGATTAAAAAGAAAGAAAATAAATTAATACTTTATTCACCAAAGTAATGATGCTGAAAATACAGCTTTGATCACAAGAATAAATTACATTTTACAGTATATTCAGCCTTGGTGAGCATAAGAGACATTTAAAAAATATTACCACACACACACACACACACACACTTTTTTTTTGTGAATTGTGAGGACATTCCATAGGTGTAATGGTTTTTATACTGTACAAACCGTATTTTCTATCCCCTACACTACCTCTACCCCTAAACCTACCCATCACAGGAAACTGCACATTTATACTTTCTCACTAAAAAACTAATTCTGTATGATTTAAAATGGGGACATGGGTAATGTCCTCATAAGTCACCCTCTCCTTGTAATACCTGTCATGCCCATATCATTATACACATTTGTGTCCTGATATGACACACACACACACACACAAATATATTTGTGGTTCTTATCCCCCTTCCCCCAATTAAAAACTAAATCATGAAGGAAGCCCTGACTCTGCGCATAGGGTCATTTTATTATATCATGTTGTTAGCATCTCTTAATATATCCACAGTTTTCATCACCTACTTTTTTTTTTTTTTTTTTTGCTTCATAGCTATCGACTGACTGACCCTAACCAGAAAACTTCACCAGTATTGGGACAGTACTACACCGTCAAGAAAACAGGTGTCCTTCATGTTGGTGAACCCGTTTATACGATCACCTATTGAAACGGGGCCAGACGGGATGGAATTATATCAAACCGTACATCAAAATCTAGTGACTAATTTACATGCAGACTAATGGACAGAATCTGAGAGAATCGATATTCTTTTCAGCATTTTCATTAAGAAAAATAAAACCATATATAAAGATTGTTTGTAAAACGTTCTGTATTAGCTGTATAGTTATGGTTGGAATAAATCAAATGTCTTAGAGATTACAAAACCAATTGGCTTCAGCAAAGGTAAAACAACCCTATTTTTGTTTTTTGGTGGGGAAACAATTGGATTCTCAAAATAATACAGTTTTCAACTTTGAGTGAACTAATTCTATAATTCTCCAAAATGTCTTTTTTTTTTTTTTTTTTTTGCAGTGAGAAGATATGAATTGTGTGATTTGTGAGTAATCCATATTCAGTATTTTATAGGTACCTCAAAATTGCCAGTGTGTTAGATAATCACGCTGCATTGCAATAATGAGCAGGTTTCATGTAATAATGAACTCAAATCAACATCTTCATTTCATAGTCTGTGAATGATAAAAAGAGACATTGAGTATCTGACACAACCTGATGCTATTTCAGTATTGTTTTCTCTCAACATCGTAAATGATCCCAACCACAAGACACTGAACTGTTGAATATAATTACTAATATTGTGATGTTGAAAGGAGACCAGGCATACTGAACATAAAGCTTTTTATAAACTTAATTAGTACTGTGTTAATTTGGAAAACGTCCAGTAGATGGCACCATTTAGTTTCTGTAGAAAACAACCAGTAACATAACAAACTATGTTTCTGTTTTTCCATATTTACAGTGCATTATATGTAGTTTCTAAGTTCCGTTCTTTTCCTCTCATGCTTCAACAAGCATTCCTGTAGTTTTCAAATAAGCTTGAAGGACTTGATTAGCTGGATCAGGTGTGTTTAATTAAGTTTGAAGCTAAACTCTGCTGCTGCGTCCCAGTTCGCCCCACTTTACTGTGCCCTAAATGTATGTACTGTTTTTGTGAAGAAAAAGTACATACTTTTGAGTGTATAGCAGAATAGTAGGAGAGCTTTGGGACATACTACTTTGTCATTTGAGTCTTTAACGGACAGCTCTGTCACGTTTAATCTGTCCTGTCATTCATCTTGTCACCGTTAAAATCCTCCACATTCAGTTTAATTCAACTTTCTACTGTTTTCTATGTAGCAGCACGTTGATCGTTGCCAGTCGTGGGTCTTTCAGGCAGAGACTCTTCATGTGTTTGCTATTTGCATTATGATGCATTTAAAAGTTAATGACTAAACGTATCTTCACAAAAGTTCACAATGCTGTTGCAGATTTAATATTATGTGGATAACATTAAATGAATATATTTGTCAGGTTAGATGCTGATTATTAATCACTCAAACCCCTTTATTTAATGGTGCGTTCAAGTCGTGTCGTAAAGATCGTATTGATGTTATAAATGCGAGTGGGAAGCTCTGGATTTTCTTTAAGCCCCGATTTTTGCGAGTCAGGGTGGGTCAGTGAGAAACATGGTGGAATACCACTGTACTTAAAGGTATTTAGCAGTGATATTGTCAGGCTTTTCTATTTACAGCAAAGTACAGTACTGTGCAAAAGTCTTTTTACACACAAAAAGTGTGTTTAAGCCAGTTATTTCTATCTTTTGCTGTAGTGTGTCAGTAGGAAATATTAGTTTACATTTATAAATGAATTGCCATTAATTTTAATAATCCAGTGAGATTTTTGTATGCATAAAGAGTCTCTATAATAGTCTCAATAGTCTCTATGCTCCACATGGAGATCTGATCTCATCTTCATCGAGGCTGTGTCTGTGATCACATGAAGAAACAGAAAAAACTGAGATGGACTAAATCCAGAAGAACTGTGGCAACGTCTCCCAGACACTTGAGGAAACCTTCCTGCAGAACTACAGGAACAGGTGTAGGAATAGATGAGGTGACAAAAGCAAAGGGTGCTCACCCCAAATATCCATTTGATTTAGTTCATAGAAGTTAATTCATAAATAAAAGCTATTTATGTTATTTTTTGACAGCATTCTCACTTTAAAGCATTCTGTCACGTGCACAGTCCTGTAGTTCTGCAGGAAGGTTTCCTCAGGTGTCTGGGAGACGTTGTGTAGCGTATGGACGGTGCTCATACATGATCAATGGACCAGTACTTTGATTATTCAAAATGACTCAAACAAGACCGGCGCCGTGAAGTCTACAGACTGACAGGTTAATGGTTCTAAAAAGGACACAAACCAGCCTTCTGCATACCAAAGGACATCCGAACAGATTATATGACTTTTAACTTAGTTATTCTTCATTTTAGGTGTGCTGTTCCCTGTATGTATGCATGCTTTTTGTTATAACCATTTTAGATGTGTTTGATAGGTTAGAAACTTATAGCCAGTGAATGCTTAAGGAAGAATGACGTCAATCCTCGCCGTTCCTTTAATTCTTAAGTTAAACTCCCCATGCTTGGTCTCGAAATCTTTGTCTCGCAATTTGTAGGCCGGCTAGGTGCGTTGTGTGGTACTTTGTGCGCACCATTTTCCAAAGGACATTACCACACAAAGGAACCAAATTTGAACTTTCCCCGGACTCCAACGGATCCGCCCTGCAAGATTCAAGACACGGACCGGATCGCGGAATTCCTCACACGCACGAATTCGTGACCAGCCACGAAAGAAGCATATGCAAGTATCCCTTAACTGTCGTTATAGAGTATTGAGCTTATACCAATAAGTTGGTCTGATTTCTTGCTTGTTCTCCATAGGTTATTGTCGGTAATACCACCTGTTCTTTCTCTCTCTCTCTCTCTCTCTCTCTCTCTCTCTCTCTCTCTCTCTCTCTCTCTCTCTCTCTCTCTCTCTCTCTCTCTCTCTCTCTCTCTCTCTCTCTCTCTCTCTCCTTCCTTCTTTCAGTTAATTTGTGTATGTTTGTTTATTGTTTGTTGATTTATTAAAATATATATATTCACACGTGATTGCGCTTGAGTTGCAAATTAACTTCTTTTAATTAACTCCTGTTACAAATTAAAAGAAAGATACTTCTCGTGGCCAGAGAGGTGTTTAAGAGTTATTAAAAGGGAGATATTTGGTGGACAATTATCCGTCCTTTGAACTCAATTCTAGAATCAAAGAAATTTCTAAAAGTTGAATCAAGCCCTAGATATTAATAATTGTTATAATCCGTTATAATCAACTATTAATATCCAAATTCCCCTATGTGCTGATTTATGTATGTTTGATCGTAACACGATTAAACGCATGCATAAATCCCGCACCATTTCCCCTGGGGCTAGATATCGCTACAGTTGCCTCAGTTTTTCTGGATTTAGTCCGTCTCAGTTTTTTCTGTTTCTTCATGTAATCACACAGACAGACTCGATGATGGTGAGATCAGATCATACCAGCTGCTGTCAGACTCCTTGTGCATAAAATAAATTTTAAAAAAAATTATTACAATTAATTGCAAAATGAATGTTTGGAAATGTAAACTGATATTTCCTACTGACACACTACAGTAAAAGATATAAATAACTGGCTTAAAAACATTTTTCATGTGAAAATACCAACGCGCCTAAGAGTTTCACAAAGTACTGTAAGTGAATTGCCTACTTAAAATATGATATGATAGCATTATAATATAACAACATAACAAATAAAGTTTACTGTGGCTTCATACATT